>VUQI01047282.1:0-25612 GCA_015106735.1 Paratilapia polleni | reverse complement strand
CTTTTTGTCCGCCTCCCAACGACACACAAACTGAAACACACTGACATACACACACACAACATACACATTGACTCATACACACACACAATCCTTATTTCCTCATATTATTTCCAACTTACTGACTTTTATCTTGTTTATTTTCTTAGTTGTTATTTTCTGTTCTTTTTTCTTATCTTATTTGTTATCTTCTGCCCCCCCCCAACACACACACACACACACACACACACTGGCATGTAGCTCACAGCTGTTTTTGTTTGAAAGGGATGTGAAAAATGGTCAGTTCAATGATTTTTCTGTTGAGCCATTTGCATTCATTCTGTTTATGGAGCACATTGATTAATTTTTACCTTCAAAAATCAACCAAATTTAATCAGTCGGTTAAAAATACTGGAAGTGTGCCCCTGCTGAGCTGTGTCTGTAACGTGTTAGTTAGTGTGTGATTCATTCTGTAAGCATGTGCTATAACCACCACAATCATCATCATCGCCTTGACTGTCATCCTAATTCACATCATCATTAACACTTCTCTGTGATTCCTTATGTCATTATCTATCCAACTTTATACATACTGTACTAGTTAGAATGTGCAATAGTGCCTGAGTCGTCTGATTGAGATTTATGGCCAGAGCAGCAATGATTATGACTCCATTACACAGAGATCGACAGCAGGTACATGTTACACTGACTCTCCACATGTTCACTATGAGCATACCTTAACAAATGGGCCTCTTCCAGTCAGTACCAACTGTTCATCAACTGCCATTTAGCAACAGGATAACAGATGGCTAGTGTCTGCTCTATGGTATATTGCTGTAACATTCAGGAATTCAGGAAATAATCATATATTGCAATCTGGTGAGCGTTTACACTGTGCATTTTGATGGAAAAACTACTGGTGGCTTTCTGGCTAGCCAAGGGACCAGCCCACTGGTAGGCAGTCCACTCCCATCCTACGTCCTTGTCAGACCAGATTAAATTGAAATATAATGTAATAACGTAAGACTGGTTCTGAATCTTCAAAATGATATAACAAACTTTGGAATATAAAGGTAAGTTTCCTATTTTCTAACTTAGTATGTTCATAACTCGGTAATAAATTCAGTCTATGGATAAACAAGTGTTGTTATTTCCCCTCATTAAGGTTTGACACAGTAATTAATTTTGTACTTGCGTCATTAATCCAATGTCATTAAACAAAACCTAATCAAATACATTCTTCTGTATAATTACTCTGATTACACCACACATGCCTTTAACATCTGCACTTGGATGTTATTTTTGTACAGCATGCACAAAGACATGCCCGATAATCAAGTATTCCCAGGTTGGAACCAGTCAGCGTTTAAGAATGTCTGGTTCATTGGGACCGATGGGATAAGATTACTTGCAGGAAGTTCTCACTTATGTTTCACTGCCTCACACTTCACTGTGTGCAATGACAACATATTTAGGGCTGGCTGTGTTTAATGTGAGATGGTCTAATGTCACTGTTGTGAATCCCCATGAGTGATGCTCAGAGGATCTTAGTGTTGAGCATGAGTCCCGAGGGGTATTGGAGCAGCTGGAAATGCACAGTCTGCTTGGCTCTTTCTGCTTTGAGGTACCAGTTCCATTGAAACTGGTTTGATTTCTCCCTAAAATTGTGACTATTGCTGCTGAATACAAGCCCAGCTGTCGGTAGCTAGACTTGGTGGGTTTGCTGCCAGCCTACATGTGTCAGCTGGGATAGGAAGTTGGCTGACAACATGGAGGTTCAAATAACCAGCATTACTGAGTATGTTTAGAGAGAAACACCTTTTTCATGAAATTCCCCTCTTCAGCAATTAGCTATTCAATTTTCCCTGGCTTGGCTCATCAGTCAGGGAGTTAGAAAATGTAATCTGCCTGCCAGCGCAGTCAGCAAAGGCGACTAACAACCTGGGGCTGTTTGGCATGTTTCTGTCCTAGCATGTGAGCAGAATCTCTTTTTAATTTCTAACCTTTACATTGCACCCTACAGCTAAACTCATAAGGGAAGATGTAACTACTGAAGGCCACTATAAAAATGGCATATCTGGAAAATATTTGAAGCCAAACTGAATAAATTAGTTTTTTACTTGTTTTTAAAAATATCAAAATTTTGAACCCCTCTCACACCCTCTGGAAGGCTGTTAGTGGCTCTGGGCAAAACAGCTAAAAGCAGCATTACCAAACATTTTCACTGCACTTTGTGCGGCAGCTAAAAGAGAACAATCGGAGGATCTGAGAGGCCTATGTGATTCATAAACCAAAAGCATGTTTGAAAGGTGCAAGGCCACGCAGCGCCGTATAATTAAAGAATTTTTAAATCAATGTTAAAAAACTAACAGGTAACCATTGGAAAGACTTTAAAATAGCCGTAAGGTGTGGTCTCCTTCTGTTCTTGGTCAAAATATGCAGAATACTTTTAACTAACTGTAGCTTTTTTATCATATTCTTGCATACACTAGGTAGGAGAGCTTTATAGCTGCCTCAAGGCATTTATGGGACAAGTAATTCTGCCTTTGCAATCAGAACCATAGGGGCTATTGTCTGATAGCGATCACTGACATTTTTAGGTGGAATATGCATAGATTTTACAGTGTATGTGTGTGTGTTTGTGTGTTATAGTCCACACATAGGGATCTGAGATGCTTTACACTTGTCCTGCCAGAGCGTGTGATTGAGAACGTGAGCTGCTTTAGTCATACTTGTGAACCTGAGTGCCACGTACTGACAGGCATAACATGAGGTTACCTCTCTTTCCACTATTAATGGATGAGGGAGGCAGTGACCCGCCTGACTTATTTGTATGCGCGGTGGCAGGTAATCAGATCTCTGTGTGGCAAGTTGTCAGCACGATCCTATTGCAGCAGGCCTGATGGTGTCATTGGGCTTCAGTCCCAAAGAGAGTCCTGTTGCATGTAGAAATAATTACAACTGTTGCAAATGGAAAGTGTTCGTTAGAGCTGCCTAATGAGTAAGCATGTTGCCCTGAAGTCTTTGGAGACTTGGAGGATGCAGAGTACTTTAAAAGCAATGCAATGCAGATGAAGGCTTACAAATGCAAAATTTACTGTACTTGAGCAACAATTTAGTTATGGAACTAATAAATTACATCTCTGAGCTGATAGATAGAATAAACAACAGCAGTCTGCTCCTGTGATCATACCATATTTACTATTTCAGTTTGTATTCAAGGTATCTATAAAGTGCATAAAAGCAAATATGAAATATCTCATATATCCATTGCCAAAGACAGTGGTTGTAAGTACAGTTATAACATCGTGTGCTCCTGGTACAAAGGATGTAGGATGTCTTGATGACTCAGTTTCACCGACTGCACTGATTTATTAAAAAAAAAAAAAAACTTGAACTGATGACCTTTCATTGATCACTGCCTTGGCAAATATATTGGAGGGTGAGCAATATGTCACCGGTATTATTGTGGCCAAATGTACAGTTTACATTCTGGATTCAATTCTTTGATATGATTAAGTCACAGAACTAATGTGTCTCTTATCATTTATCATCTTTTGGTTTAATAATTTAATGTGGTCAAATTAGAATGTATGTATCGGCCTTGAATTAAACATGAGCAGTAATTTGAGCAGGAAATGGAACCTGATTTGCCAAGGTATGTAGTGACATCCAAATGTACGACTAAATGACTCACCAAAGCAGATTTGAGAAATAGCTGTGAAAACACATAAAATATGCATGGTAGAAGGGATATTATTAGATCACAGATGTTCTATTCAGTCTACACAAAGGTAACCCACTGTAACCACGAGAGAACCAGCACTCACACCGACCTTGCGCAGTCAGGGGTAGTTAGCAAGCTGCCAGAGGAATAGCTGAAGAAATATGAATACTGACGGGATGCTAAGGAGTGTTTCTGAAAATTATTTATGGTTCTTTTTGCTTGTATGTTTGAAACAACAGTGGCACAGCAGATTTACTCACATAAATTCTCTGTTTTTGGGATGCAAGATCAGCTGCTGAAAGATAATCAGCAGTAGCATTTTGGTGATGGTGATGAAGGAAGGCAGCTTTAAAGATCAGTGTGGACGGTTTTGCTGCAGCGTGAAAGCTTAGCTCGTTTTGAAATCTCATGCTAATTATAAGCTTTGGACCAAAATTAAGTGGAGATCTCAGTTTTACCCACCAGATAGCATGCAGCCTCTGACAGTGTATTCCAGTTCTGACTTCTCTTAACTCCTCTCAGCTCATCTCCTATTCAAACTCTCGCTTAAGCCCCAGTATTAACCACAAACCAAACATTGGGTATGAATAGATTAGTTTTCATACTATCCAAACAAGGCAGACTTGATGCAAATCTCTTGATTTTAAGCTGTGGCAGCATTGAGTGATCCTAATAAGGTGGATCTCCCTTTTCTCATTAGAAGAGAAAGGAAATAAACCAGGAGCTTGAGTATTGATTGTTTTGTTTTGTGTGTTTTGTGAACGAAATGAGCAGTCTTCATCTCAGCAAGTGGAATTATGTCAGATGCTATTGAGTTGTTTATGTCTGTTTACTGGCTGTTTCCTGTGTAAAACCTGACAGCAAGGAAGAAAAAAAATTACAAGGTTGCATAAGTAAGTTAGTTATTTAATTTTATTATCTGATTATTGCCATGCCAGAGCATTTGACAATTCAGCCATTGTGATCCATATAGAATTTATCTGTGAGTAAACTGGTAAATGTCTGGAGATGACCGTCAGCGTACTCCAGCTGAATAAACAGTCAATAAATATAAACTGTGAGTGCAAGCACATGTTAAACATGAGGACAAATGTTGGTAAAATAGTACAATTTTATGCTAAGTAATAAGTGGCACTACCTATCACCAACAGTGTACTTGAGTGAAGCACCATTAACACATTGGCTTTAAAACAGGTCAGAACCAGATGGATTCACATTATTGTCCATGGCAGAAAAAGAGCAAAAATTAAACTGACCAGTAATAACATCCACCACGATGGTGCTTTAATGGAAAATATAATATAAAGTAGTACAGTCTATGTGTGTGTAAGCCCCTGTGTGTTGGGGGATTACTCTGTGAGATAAAGGGCTTTAGTAGAGTGTGATAAAACCTCTTCCTGACTTAAAGAAGAAGCACTGAAAGCAGCAGAGGTTCCCGGTTTGGTCAGCTCAGGTCGAAGTAGACAGAGCTTCTTCAACTGTATCAACGTCTCAGAGGAGAGCTCAACCAAACTGCAGGAATGAGATTTTCTTTTTGAATGTACTCTGGTGGATATGCTCTGGGGCAGCCATGTAGGAGGCTGAATTTTTAAGTTTAAGTTACTCCTTTATCATAACAGTTATAGTAGCATGCTCTGCAGATTCAAAAGCAATAATGGCTCACTTTTTTTTTTCTATTTTACAGATGTGTTTTGAGGTCCTGGTTTTCTTTTACAGCATGAATAAATGTTAGGATGATAACAACTCAGTCAACCCAATATTCCAAAGCCACAGTCTTAAATGAAAATGAAATCCCATAGGCATGTCCTCTGATCCATTTGAATTTCAAATCATGTCAGATTACATTTAGAATCTAGTCTTTGGACTAGATTCATGCATGCAATGCATGCAAGCTCAACACAAAAAGTTGAGTACATAAAGATCAGTCAGCAAACACATGTGGAATAGATTATTATGTGATTGTAAAATATGACTTTGGTTTCCAAGCTCACACTTCATCGCAAGGAAACACCAAATGTAATACAGCAGGGAGTGAGGAGTAATAATAACTTACTAGCACACACTCCGAGCTTAAAAATCCTATATGAACAAGAGCAGCAGTAGTAAGTGACAGAATAATGAGTGGTGTGGCAGCAGTGCTGTAGCAAAAAGAGATTCTCCTCCCAAGAAAAACAGCAGGATCTATTATTTCACCAAATGCCCAGTGACAAATCCCGCCAACATAGAAAGCTTTAGGAATTATGAGACTTGTCCTCTGGGAGCAAAGAAGGGTGTAGTATGATGTTGATATAGAGCCTCACAGTAAACAAAGGGAAGAGGCCAGATGGGTGAAAAAAAAAGTGTTGGACCATGACTGTGAACGTTATCCAAATATTAACAATAACAAAAAGGTCTTTTAAGCAGAACAATGTTGTAATGCTTACCCAACTGTTGTAACGTTTACCCAAACCACAATATTTGCCTATAACAAACATTGTCAAACTAATTATTGACAAGATGAGAAATTTTTTATTTGCCTTCTGCTGGCCAACAACAAACTATGTAGTTTGTCAATTAATTTGAAAATCAATGACCTATGTAAAGCATTTACCTACTGTATATATAGGATGCACTGGATGTATATATATATATATATATATATATTGCAGTGAGAAAAGTCTGAATATAGTAGTAGACTCAAATTGACTGTCTAAACTGGCTTGCAGGCTTCACTTGCTTTGTTAAATTAGCTGCCTGAGCTAGCTTGCAGACTTCCCTCCATCCATTGAATGCAATTTCATTCCACTCAGCAGGGTGTAATAGAATATATTTTCAAGTGAGTGGGGTGTCATGAGTGCTCTGTGTGGCATTACAGCATTAAGGACCAGATTTAATTACAGCTTGCACCTCTTTTGGCACTAAAAAAAACTTCTGTCAAGAGCAGTGAAAAGTTGGGAAAGGAAAGGCGTGGACACAGTTATTTTTGCAAGCTGGCCTCATTGCATGTGTATTGGTAGGAGATTCCCTTTCAAAACATTTGGGGAGGAGAGTATTTAAATGAATGATACAAGGTGATTTGCTAAGGTTTGCAGTAGCTAGTTTACAGCTTGGCTAATTGAGACATTAATTACTGGCAAATAGAAAACTTTATCTAGTTTGTACTTGATAAATATGAACTGCTATGAACAGGCACCACTTAATACAGAGAGCTTGTGGTAGAAGGGAGAGAAAGTCAATTGCTGAGTCATGTTATTCTTAATTTGCTTAGAGGAGTTACACCAGCAAGAAGACAGAAATTCAACATCCCATTGCATTTCACATTTCAGGACCATAGACAGTGTACAGTGTTTCCCCTGGTTTGCTGATTGCTCACATTAGTCTACATATACAGTACTTAACAAATTTATTAAATCATTAAATTCCTCCACCAATGCCTTCAGTTTTAAAGAAGACATTTACTTTTGTGCTTCTCCTTGGCCTGCACTGCACTGCTGATTCCTAAGAGAAAGACAAGCATAAAATCTATGCTTATAGTTTGTTTGTCAGAAAACAAGTAATAACCCTGTGTTGTTAGTAGATTACTCACCCCCTACTCAGTTCTGCTTGCCTGCAGCCCTACACTAATTTGTGTTGCTCTTGGTAGATTCCATTGGTCATTATCAAAGTGAAGAGGCTGTGTTTGTGTTCATAAATTCATAAATTTTTGCATTGTTAGTAGACTGTTCTCAGAACTTTCTGCTCACATCAGTGCTCACCCTCACGCTAATTTGCCCTGCTTAGTAAATCTGGCCCAAAGTGTACTAATGGCCTCATTTGACTAAAGTGCAAAGGCTTCATTAAATATAATAGGGGCAGAGTAGCAAGTAAAAGTAGTACAATGAGCATGCACCTATTAAACAGCTGTAACATTTACATGATTTGACATGGCCCTAAAAGTGAGATTTTTGAGAGTTTTGTGGGATCCACCATCACTGCAGTTTGGATGAAATATCTGTAGCTTAAAGCCTTATGTCTGCAGCGGCCATGACAAATGATTAACTCTAATCATATGTCTCCCAACTCTGAGACTCATGAATCATTCTGCATGAACAGATTAATAGCTCATAAATCTTATGAGGAACATTATATCTCTGCAATTACAGCAGTCGGGCTGCAGCACAAGTCTCATGGTATATTCAAAATGTTTGGTGAATATTAAAGTGAAAAGACCAGTTAGGAATACAGAGCTGAGTGCCAGGAGAAACAGATTCTCACTGCAGAAATACATCACGATAGTCGAGAGGGCCTTTGGTAATGACAGAGAAAATACCAGGGGGAAAAATTACAGCACTTGATGTGAATGATGAGCTAGTTCTGCCACAGTTATCAAAATGTTGAGAATCTCCATTAGTCCATTTATAGATGATGGTTGCTGTTTAAGGATGTTGTCATTATACCCCATTCATTCTGCAGAATACAGCTTCATAGAGGCTCAATCTAACATTGGATAAATGACAAAGATGCTCTGCGGGCCTCAGCATCTGGGCAGTTCCTCTTTCAAACATTAAATAATGTAGTTAGTGTACACACAGAGAAATAGACAGAGAATAAGTGTTCCACTCTTCCTGACTATCCAAGCATTTCTGATTACTGCAGTGTGTGTTCCCAGTGATAAAGCAGCAGATATTCCTTAGGGTGCAAGAGGGA
This sequence comes from Paratilapia polleni, assembly GCA_015106735.1. Taxonomy (NCBI): domain Eukaryota; kingdom Metazoa; phylum Chordata; class Actinopteri; order Cichliformes; family Cichlidae; genus Paratilapia; species Paratilapia polleni. The sequence goes on along the minus strand of VUQI01047282.1, from coordinate 17,244 downwards.
AGTAGTGTATTCAGCAGTATGTAATTATAATCTGGCGATCTGACACATTGTGAATGATTGTGTCTGAACCATGAACTACAGACAAGAAAACTACACTAAGTCCCATAAAATTATTCACTCATAAAGTTTCCGGTGATATCCTTGGGTCTCAGTATATTCATTTCCTCGCTGCAAAACATGATTCATGAACCAATTTAGTAAGTCCTAAATCATTCCTGTGTGTTTACTAAACTTTGCAAAGCATGTCCTGAAGCTAAATTGCTCAAAATGAAGCACTCGGGATCAGGTAAAGTGTCAGGCTAGCTTTGCCTTGCCATCCACAAATATTTCTATTTAAACTGTCACTTTCAATTGGTCATTCAGTACTTCTGTTTCCTTACCTATGTGGTTGCATCCATCTGTCGGCAATGAAAACCCTGTCTGTAATCTAATAATCTGTCTTTTATTTATTCTCCACAAAAGTGTCTGAATCCTCTTTTTGTTCCATACATTTATGTTGTGTTGATGTTCTCTGTATTGGTGATGGTTTTCGTGGAGGGAAGAAAAGCTTTTCTTACATATTATAGCACTCACTAAACTTACCAGCAACTATTTTCTTCTAATTTGCAGTTTTAACTAGGATGCCACAGAGAAGGAGATTATCCGGTTTTAACTTGCAGTTTTGAAATAAGACGGCAGCAGTAAGTGCTCAATTGAACAATCATGGGAAATAAATGTAATTTATTGTTTGTCTATTGTGCTTACAGTCATGTGAAAAAGAAAGCAAAAAAGAACCACCTTTATAACTTGCAGTTGTTTTCTGTATGACTTTATCAGTCTCTCACATTGTTGTGGAGGAATTTTGGCCCACTCTTCTTTACAGTGATGCTTCAGTTCATTGAGGTTTGCAGGCATTCGTTTATGCCACAGCATTTCAATCAGGTCTGGACTTTGGCTGGGCCACTGCAACAACTTGAGTCTTTTCTTTTTCAGCCACTCTTTTGTATGTTTGTCTAGATTTGTTGCCCTGTTGCATGACCCAGTTTTGGCCAGACTTTAGCTATTGGACAGCCTCACATTTGACTCAAAAATACTTTGGTATACACAGCTGATATGCTGTGTTTGGTTTTGGCCAAATGTGGCGCTGTGCAAATCTTTTGTTGACCAACCATCCATTGCAACCTTTTTGTCAGAATATATATTAATACTGTCATCTGCCCTCATCATTTGTTCTCAGTGGAAAAGAATCAAAATGACTATGCCACAAAAAGGCTTAGTCACCTGAATGTAAAGAGAGTGATTCTTTCCTTTTTCTTGGCAGTCTTTTTTGAAGGCAGTCTTTGCATACCTGCATCACTGGCATATATCATATCCTGCAAAATACTTCATCTATCAATGCTTCACTATGGATAAACCCCCAAAATTGTTTTTGTTATCCTTCTTGAAACCTATCTATATACTGTATTCTTCATGCCAGCATCAGTCACCTTATTCTTAGTTCTCAAGCAAAAAACAATTTGTTTCTTTTGTGTGTGTATGTGTGTGTGTTTGTATAACCATGTCTCTATATGTGTAGCAGTCTACACATGTTCTTACAAGCCTAAATGGAAATCTAATAAAATAGGGCAATTTTTTTTTTTAATCAGACCTCTTTTTGTTATGTGTGTCCTCATTTCACTGTAAGTGTATAGGTATAAGAGAGGTGAAATTGAATTTGGCCCCCTTCACTCCCCTGTTTATTGTGTTAGGCCAAAGCCTGCGCAGAACACCCACACTGAATGACAAATAAATGAAATGCATTTCACATGTGTGTTTGTAAAACAGAGTAAATTGGGAAACATGCCCGTATGTGATACTGCAGCAGTACATACTGTCACATAATGGAGCTGCTTTGCTTTTTGTGGCACGGTGGTTACAGTGCAGGGCTAGACTCTGCTGTTACTGTGAAAACTGAGCCCATTATCTTTCATCTCTATTCCCACCCACAGCAACACAAACCCTTTCTGAGCTTTACTCTTCCAAACATTTGGGTCCTACATGCAGCACAATAAGCACTTTATACAATACAAGAAACCACAGATATAAAAAATGTATTATTATTTAGTGAGTCATTTTCTTTTAAACACTGATAAAGGTACCTTTTGCTACTCTCTGCATCAGTATGTCTTCTTGCCTTCGATGATAAACTAGCATCTGTGATGAAGATGGAGTGAGATGTTGTCATTCATTGTCAGGAGCATTGGCTTGCAAAACAGAGCCCTGACCTGCCTTTAATGGCCATATCATGCTTGTGAATATTCACAGAGTTTTGGAATATGTCCTCACATTCAGAGCAAAACAGAGAGGAGCACTGTGACAGATCTGCCTGGTGGGATCCCTCCAGAGAAACCAAGAGTGGTTTTACAGCCACAAGAAGACTGACAATGAAATGTATTTCACTGGAGTATAAACAACTCAACAGTGTGGCTGTCCATCAAAGCAGTCTCACAGGACGCTAATTTAGACCACAGGGAAATTAAATCATAATCCGCATTGGATCAACTGTGAATATCTCCCTCTGAATATGACTTATTTTATTTAACAGTTATTATATAATACTTAAATAAACAATGTTTTGATTGAATGCAGAATCCTAGTCTTGAGAGAAATTGAGATTGAAGCAGTAAATACATGAATGTGCATTATTAACACACTCAATCACAGAGAGAGAGAGAGAGAGACATCAGATCCAATCACAGTATTAAATATAGTGTAATAGTGTGTGTGTGTGTGTGTGTGTGTGTGTGTGTGTGTGTGTGTAGCAGTAAGCAGTAAAGATTAGATGCATTCACTCATATGCATGAAACAAATAGAAATGGTATCCATATCTTTTTGTCCAGATCTTTATTTTACTTGTATTGCTTGCAGAGAGAACATTCTGGTTCTTTCACTGTTAAATGCTGCATTACATTCATCAGATAACTGCTGACTGTGTTTGTCTGCAGGTAGCATATAGCAGGTGGATTTTTTTTTTCTTTTTACTAAAAACAGCTGCGTGCTATGGCTGAAAACAGTATTTTGAGAACATCAAAGTGAACCACAACAGAAAGTTGCTGATAACTAAACAATCAACTGAAACTCAGTGTAAAGCTGCTTAGAGGGTTGTGGAAGAATGAATTGCAGAAAATGGTCATATAACTGACATACAGTATAGACTTACCGACCACTTTATTAGGTACATCTTGCTAGTACCCAGTTGGACCTCCTTTTCCCTTCAGAACTGCCTTAATTCTTCGTGTCATAGATTCAACAAGGTGCTGGAAACATTCGTCAGAGATTTTGGTATATATTTTGACATGATGCTGATGATGTGCCCAAAGTGTGCCAAGAAAATATCCCCCACCCCATTACACCCCCACCACCAGCCTGAATCATAGATACAAGGCAGGATGGGTCCATGCTTTCATGGACTGTGTGGTTGTGTGGGAAAATAGATCATCAGTCCATTATTTAAAATCAATATACAAAGACAACATATTAAAATGTTAAAACTAAAAAGTCTTAATGTTTTTTGAAAATGTATATGTTCATTTTGACTTATATGCTATCAAAACATTTCAAAAGTGCTGTGTTGCTGTGTTAGTCAGCAAAAGACAGGAAAAGCTACATAATTTTATTTTTTTCAGCATTAGCATTACATTTAAAATTCAGCATTTCAGCATTAAAATCAAAAAAAAAATCAAAAACAAAAAATAGGCACCCAGTGGAATATCTCACAACCAATTAGGTTGACGAAAAACCATTCATATAAATCACAAGCAAGAGGCGCCAACTAGGCAGTGCTCCTATTTACACACAAATGGTGTAAAAAGAACCAAATGCTGTTTGTGAAATGTAGTGGGATGAAATATGAAGTGACATATAATAAAGTACAAGAATCCTAAACTTGTCCTTAAGTGCGGTACCTTTACAAATACAGTTAGTCATTTTTCACCACTGAAAGGCCCTCTTTGATTCATCTCTATTTACCTCACTTCATATTAAGCATAACGATGAGCTCAGGAGTGCTGTGTGTGTCTGTGTGTGTGTTCTTGTATAGTAACTCATGCTGCTGGGACATAAATCCGTAAAGACAGTCACATTGTGGAAACCCTTCTGCCTTTTAGGAAGAAAGGTCTGCTTAATGTTAAGCATTTAGTAGGAAAACTTTTATTAGATATTTGGATAAGGTAAAGTTTAGCACAGGTTAGAGACAGGTGGACAAGTGGAGGTGTGGAGATGCTTAGGAGAGAGGGCAGCGAACTTTCAACCAGACTGTTTAACACTGTCTTGGAGAGTGAGAAGATGCCTGAGCAAATGGAGAAGAAGTGTACTGGTACCAGCTTTCAAGAACAAGGGTGATGTGCAGAGGTGTAGTAACTACAGAGGGATAAAGTTGATGAGCCATACCATGAAGCTCTGGGAAAGAGTTGTTGAAGCTAGGTTAAGAAGAGAGGTGATGATCAGCGAGCAGAATGAGAAAGAGTGGTACAGATGGGCTGTTTGCTTTGAGAGTGTTGATGGAGAAGTATAGAGAAGGCCAGGAGTTGCGCTGTGTCTTTGTGGATCTAGAGAAAGCATATAATAAGGTACCAAGAGAGGAACTGTGGTATTGTAGGAGGAAGTCAGGAGTAGCAGAGAAATATGTAAGGGTGATGCAGGACATGTATGAGGACAGCGTGGAGGTGGATGAGTTTAAAAACCTTGGGTTAAGCATCCAAAGCAATGGACAGAGCACAAGAGAGGTGAAGAAGAAAATACAGGCAGGGTGGACGGCTAGAGATGGGTGTCAGGGGTGATTTGTGACAGAAGGAGAGCAGCAAGAGTGAAAGGGACTGTACAAGACTGTTAGTGAGACCTGCCATGATATATGGTTTAGAGATGGTGGCACTAACAAAAAGACAGGAGGCCGAGCTGGAGGTGACAGAGATGAAGATGTTAAGGTTTTCATTGGGAGTTACCAGAATGGACAGGATTACAAATGAGTACATCAGAGGGACAGCTCAGGTTGAGAGGTTTGGAGACAAAGTTAGAGAGGCAAGGTTGAGATGGTTTGGACATGTGCAGAGGAGGGATAGAGGATATATTGGACAATGGATGTTGAGGATGGAGCTGCAAGGCAGGTGGAAAAGAGAAGATTCATGGATACAGTGAAGGAGGACATGCAGAGGGTCAGTGTGACAGAAGAGGATGCTAGAGATAGGCAGAGATTGAGTCAGATGATCCGCTGTGGTGACCCTTAAAAGGAGCAGCCAAAAGAAGGAGAAAGAAAGGAAGAAAGGAAGAAAGGAAGAAAGAAAGAAAGAAAGAAAGAAAGCGATAAGGCTGGACAAGTACTGGTATTGTAATTATGGTATGGTAATGTAATTCTGTGTCATGCCCTATATGGAGTGCATCAACTACTCTCAAATTCACCAGAGTTCATTGCTACATTAGAATGACATTCAGGATTATGAATATATCTCAGTATATGCATATTCTCAGTGCCAGCTCAAGGAAACTTCATTTTGATGAACGGTCTTCAAGTGCTTGCACAGCACAAACCATCTGTTCTAAGAATCAAAGCAGCTGCCAGGGTTCCTTTTTTTTCAGCCCAATGTGATAATCAATGTTACATCATTGAGCATTAAATTGTTTGCAGGTTTGTATAAATGCTAGTATATGCTATGTGTAAATTTGGCCTCCAAATTCAGTTGTTCATTCTTTGAGACAGTGATGTGGTTTATCAAAAGTTGGTGACTTAACTGTCTGCCCCTTCAGTGAATAGAAAAAAATATGTCTGTGGAATACATAGTAGTGGACTAGCATATGGGTGCCAAGGGAGACATTGAGTTGGCATGTGTGTTGTGTCAATGATTTTGAAAATGAAACAGCAGCAGAGAGCTGCAGGGCAGGTGCTTTTGCCTGAGGGTCATTCATATTATATCCAATACCCATAAAGTTCAACTGTCCTCTCAATCTACCTGCAGGCTTAAGAAATGACACAAAAAGGCCATCCAATATCTGACACAAGTACAGTGGACTTGAACCAAAACTACTTCTCTAAGGAGTTTGGGAAATACAGGACTGCATACATGTGTCTCTAGCTGACTTTAAAAATGACTAATGTGTGGTGAAAGCCATGCGTCTGAATATGAAAACGTTGGAAACAATATAAAACATGGCTCCCACAGCATACTCTAAAGTGAATAAAGTCTCATTTAAAATTAATGAAACAGAGGAAAAATGGTCTTGGTCAATAAAAGCAAATGACAGTCCTTAGGTTGATTTACAGCTTGAGAGGAGGAGTGCAGAACTAAAGTAAGTTTTTCATCAAGCTACTAGCTTTCAGCGATTATAGACCGCAAGTCAACTGGCAAAGTAGTGAGCAACTTTATCAAATATTAAAGCATTTCAAGTCTTATTTGTCAGTGTAGCAGAAACTCAGCCATGACAATGCAGAATGCAAAGAAGCTGGTTTTATGACTCACAGGTCTAGTCTGAAAAGTTAGTTAATATGGTGTGGATACAGTACGTGTCTACACATACACACACGCACACACACAGAGTTCACACTCTATATGTAAGTGTGTGGGCCTTTAGTGTGTGTACATACAGTATAGATTGTATAAGAAAGAGGATAGGACATGTACAGTGAGTGCACACATGTCTGACAGTTCTCATTAACCATGCACTGTGACATATTATGGACTGAACTGACAAATCTCTCTCTATAGGTCGAAGCAGCTGCTCCCACAGAGAGATGAGGTATGTGGGAACGGGAACAGCGAGGTTCATCTCACTTGTCTCAGAAGCATATTATTATTGTGATAGTTCTTTGCTTCAGCAGCATGTCCTTTCCAAGCATGTGTGGTAAAGCTGTTGGTATTTAGTTCCACAAATATCCTCCCACAGTAGATATAGAGGTGGAGGACGTAAAAAAAAACAAAAAAAAAAAACATGGGACCATATTTCACTGCAATCTACAGATCTTCTGTTAAGTAATCATCCTCATGAATTTTCATCAATGTGCCGTCCCCGAAGGTGTCGCTATGATTGCAGCTCTTTTCTTCTATCCAACTAATTACCCGAGTTACTGCTAAAGCAAACACCAAAACACCATTTAGTCATGCACTCATGTGTGGAAAGGTATATAAATATATACTGACTACGCTGCATTTCATTTTAGATTTCCAGGCAGTCTTTATCATAGCAGTGTTCTTTTGTACTTGCTATGGTCCCTCGCACATCTATATTCAATGACAGGGTATAATTGTACCTCACTGGTCCTACTGCTGTGTTGAGTGAACACACTAATTGCTGAACTGAGCTCACAGCCATCATAGTGGCATACTGCACCTCCCATACAACCAAGCAAGGCAGAAACATTGTGATTGTACAGTTGTGTCTGCCTCGGGTGGAGTAGAAATAAATTCAGTGACTTGGAAAAATGACTTGAGCAGGTACAATATGTACAAGATACAGTCCATTGATGTGAGTTTTTGTATTGGTTTTCAACAATTCAAATCATCTGTATGCTAAAAGTGCAATTGTTCCTCTCTTTGGAATAACTTTGTGCCTTGTGATGTTTTACCGTAAGTCTTAATAAGTTTGGATACAATAGTTCAAATAAGGCCCAAACTCCCTGAAATAGAATTTCAAATTTTTTGGGGATAGTTTATTACATCTGTATGTTTACATTTGATAGCCATAGCGTAAGACAGTTATAGCCTGAATTTGATCCACCTGGAATGATCAGTATTCTAATCCTGTTGTGAGTGAGACCATCACTATCTGCACCGCTCCCTGCTCATTATCCTAAATGAATAAGTTTTCCATTCCCCTCTAATGTCTCAACCTCCACCTTTCCATTAATCACAGAGAGCAAAGGACTGAAAGTCCGGTATCCATCAGCACTGAAATCCAGCTTCTTGGTGGAGAAATAACCTCCCTTCTGTTCTGACATTTATCATTTATTGATGACAGTAATTGTTCCTGGCACCAGTGAACAGAGCAGCCCAGACACTGGATATTAAATCACTTTATCACCATGAATGAAAGCTACAGTTTCCGTGGCTTCAGACGTCATATGACATTTTACTTTCTGGCACATCTCATTGTCATTTAGGTAGCAAGTTTATCACGTGAATCAAAGTTTTTACAATGCCTTATTTATACTGTTGTTTCTGTGAATTACATTTCTTCTGCGAATGGATCTGAACCTCCTCCCTCTCTGTGGCAGTTGGCACGTGCCGCGTAGCTGTACGTCTGCTATACTAGGCTGAGCAGGATATTAAACATGTCGTTTGCTCTCCACGAGCAGATGGGAAGAGCCCACTGAACCTACTCTGTGTTTAATTATTTTTGATGCCAATAAGTGGGCTGAAAACAAACATCGCCTGTGTGATGGGCAGCTTAACATCTATGCATTGCAATTCTATTATAATAGTCTCAAATTTTATTTTTAAAGTAACTTTAGCTTTTGATCAAATCTTTAATGACTAAAGTCTTATTTATGTTATTTATTTATTTATGTTTATTTAGTTTGTGGTGAAAACTGGGACCACCACTGACTGTGAAACCACTTGCTCATTGGCTAACGACTTGTCAATCAGAAATCGTTAGCCACTGACCATACCATCTGAAACCCAGTATGACCAAGATTTACAAAACAGACTTAATTTTTTATTCATTATGACCCAAAATGAGTGACCAAGCTCATAAACTCATCAGGAAAGTGTTTACAAAGGTCAAGTCAGAAAACTGGTTTCCCATAGACTTCTATAGAACTGGAAGTCTTTTTGCAACCACGGATATCGCCATCTGGTGGCCTTCAAATAGAATGCAGGTTAAAGATATTTCCACATTGGCTTAATTTTTCCAACCTGGAAGCTACATCCATGCTTATACTGTCTATGGCTAAAACTTGGATAACTAGCCAAATTAAATCAGCTAGAAAGCTATGAAGCCAGTGTGTAGTGTATAATAGACATTTGACTCAAAGGATGCTTAACATATTTTATTTTCATATTTAAAGAGTGCAAGCAAAAATATCTAACATTAACTAACAAAGCTGAAACTTTCTTCTGTTATTGATGCTGCTGGAGCATAGCTTCGTGAAACATCCAGCAATTTTATTGAAAATGCGGCAGACAACAAGCAACAATAAGAGCTATGGTCAAAAGTAGCATTAAGCTAATATGCATTTTAATGAATCAGAATAATAAAGCTGATGGACAGAGCACAAGCTTGTCCATCACGACAATGATAACAATAACATCATTATTATTATTTTTTGTTTGTTTGTTTGCTGTTTGTTTAATTTTGCTGGATGTTCATTATTGTATGCAGCACTTCACTCACACACCTGATCCAAAGTACTTCACAGCACAGCAGTTCTTACCGTTTGCTGGGAAAACTGAATAAATTCACAATGAACAAAATAAATAAATAAATAACAAAACAATAAAATCAGAAGGTTGCACAGTCCACAAAGCCTTATCAACCACTGTAGGAGGTTACTGTAGACACTTCAATTTCCAGTTAACTCTTGAAAGCCTCAAAATACAATACAAAGTTGATTGAAATATGATTCAACTATTTGATTTGTTATTTATTTATTTATTTTGTCAGACGTAATTTATGAACTAAATGACTCCAACATCAGCTCCAGCAATGATTCCGCAAAAAAAGGACAATTTGCTCAGGAAAAATCAGGAAAGCCGAAGTAGTGGTCCAGATTATATTTCAGTGAGCTGAAAAGAGTTTTACGCCCTGAAGACAGTTGCTGATGTCAGTTTTTTTGTTTTTTTGTTTTTTTTTTTTTGATAGATGACTGATTGATGACTGATTGATGAGAAACAGGCCAGTGTTATGAATAATTTCACCATAAAATAGAAGCATCACTGAAAGAAATAACACTTACAATTAGAATTAAAAAATGAAATGAAAAGGCAACAATCAACTAAAACAAACTGCTACTCTGAGAATAGCATTCAGTTCCATTTTTTCACATTTTCTGCTGGTTGACTTTGATTTCTTTCTGAGTGTTTTGAATGTGTTTTCCTAGATTTGCCTTGAGTGGAATCAAACAAGCAAACAGTGCCTGAATCTTAGTCTCAGCAGTCTGGAATTTGCCCACATTTAGCTAAACTTTGTCGGTATATGATACATGCTTTAAGTGACAGAAGGCAGAAGAAAATGGTACTATATAAGAACACTGTTTACTTAACATTGTGTTTCTATATTGAGGGTTGAGGGTTACCGGTAGTACCACCAGTGTTTTGATTAAACCACAAACACATTTAATTAAAAAAAAAAAAATCAAAGTCAAAGTTCTTTCTGCATTAATAAGCAGAAATAGCATGATAGCTATCTGTCACATCACTGCCAATTCTTTTCAGCATCTGAACTCTGAAATCATTTTATGCCATAAATATTCTCTCATAATTTTCCATTGCTTTTTATCTGTTCAAAGAGCTGAACGGGTAAGTGAGAGGTCCTTTGAGGCTGAAAAAACCCACAAGAAAATGAAGTGATTTGAATATTAACTATGGCCAGAAACATGTATCGTGGGCCAGTAGCTTGAAGCGCAAATGCAGCAAGATAAGCCCAGCAACTGACTTGGTGAGATGGAAAGAGATGAAACAGATGTTAAAATGCCAGTGCAATCTGATAAATATCTGATAAGGAAACAATTAGCTGCACCAAATATCAGCTTTCTTTATCTCAGCCATCTACAGATCTACATTAACTTTAAAAGGCTCAGAGTGTGTCAGAATTCCAGAGGTGTGCAGAACTGCTGCCAATCAGCTGCCTGTCAGCTTCAGCTGGATGTACTGGTGATCCCATCAGCTCACAGAGAATTTTTTAAACGATCCATCCAAAAAGGGAGGAATATCGGAAATGATAAATGTGTTGGCTTTGGTGCAAGATAAAATAAATAAAATAAGAAAACAATCTTGACATGGTGATAAACTAGCATCAGCAAGAAGTTTAATCCTGTAAAAAATGGGAAAAGCATGAGTGAGTGAGCAGTTAGTGTGCGTAGCTTTTTCACATTCATTTCATTTCAATGTAGTACTCAACAGTGCTGAGAACTACCACGAAAGATTTTTAAAAAATGAATCTAAAACATTTGTAGGCACTGCAGTTAATACAAACAGTAAATATTGTTTATGAAAGCTAAAAAGATCCTTCTAGTCAACTGGATGTTGGGGGCTGATTTTCAGAGTTCATACATCAATCAAACACATTAAAATGTTCAACTCTATTGAGAATTCAGCATTCTCAGAAACTGTTTTCTAGATATATGCAAAGCTGTTTTACATGAGATATTGCAGATATCATACTTGTTGACCGAGCTACATCTTTTTCAAAAATAACATATTGTCTTTGGTCAAATGAAAAACATTTTGTTTAGTGCCATTGTCTTTCCAGTCCCTCCTCACTCTCTGTTGTGGGGAACAAAGGAGCCATTGACAGCTGAAGCACTATGTCTAGCAGAAAATACCCATTCAAAGATGTTGCTTTTGAAGAAAGCAATGAGTCCACTCTCATTGGCTGTCAGGGACACAACATGATGTTGTGAGCAATGCTATCCCCACTCTTACAGATAATAGCTGGCCTGATTCCTGATCAAGGCCTGTGCTGCCGAGAGCAACTATGAAGGATCATCTGATTTCCAAATGCAGCCCTCTGGCATGACAGTTTTGACAGATCAATTACACCATTTCCCCTATGCCACTTACTGGCATAAAAAGGCAGGCATAAGCCTGCAGATGAATAGCAATGCTGTTCTTCAGGGTTGTCGGAAAAAAACTGTGAATGGCACCAGGGTGGTGGTGTTTATCTGGGCATAGGGTTACACATAATCGAGTCTTTGAGAGGAGAACACTGGCTGAATAGGTGAGGCAGGATATCATTGGTCCTATCTTCTAGGCTATTGTATCTGCATCAGTGTGGTGAATGCATGGGGACAAGGAGAGGTATGGAAACATCTGAGACATTATCTCAAAGTGACAGATGATACCAGCCTGGGAGAGAACATGGCTTTGGTGAAGAATATATGCGTAGGCACAGGTTTTCTAACTTGTGTGCATGCGACTGCAAAGCCATGTGATGACACAAGACCTACAGATATCCCTCTCTTCCCGTCATCGCCAGGATTTGGTGAGGTGTTGAATATTTCATCAGTTCTGGTGATGCTCGCTTCTCCTGGGCAGGTGTGGTTTTGTTGTTCAGCCCAGGTTGCCTTAGGTTGCTTGGTACAAAAGAAAACAGAAAAATAACAACACCTTCCCAATCAATATTTCAACAACAACTGAGATATACCTCTCTGATTGTACTTTAAGTTGTAGGAGAGAAGACTGCAGATAGACTGAGGCTTTCCAAGCAATTAAGAGAGTAAGTAAAGGCCAGGTGCTGCTAATCAAATGCACCTGATTAACTGATCACCAGTAAGTGTGACCACCTCTATAAAAGCAGAAGTTTTGGTAGTTTGCTAGTTTGGAGCTTTTGGCTGTGTGTTAACACAATGCCAAAGACGAAAGGCGTCAGCAATGATCTTAGAGAAGCAATTGTTGCTGTCCATTAATCTGGGAAGCGTTATAAGGCCATTTCCAAACAATTTCAAGTCCATCATTCTGCAGTAAGAAAGATTATTCACAAGTGGAAAACACTGAAGACAGTTGCCAATCTTCCCAGGATTGGACTTCCCAGCAAAGGTCAGACTGTGCTCAGAGAAACTGCAAAAAACCCAAGAGCTACATTTCAGACTCTACAGGCCTCAGTTAGCATGTTAGATGTTAAAGTTCGTGACAGTACAATTAGAAAAAGACTGAACAAGCATAGCTTATTTGGAAGCGTTGCCAGGAGAAAGCCTCTTCTCTCTAAAAAGAACATGGCGAATCAAGGTGTTGCATTGGCCCAGTCAAAGTCTAGACCTCAATCCAACTGAAATGCCGTGGCTGGACCTTAAGGAAGCTATGCATAAATGAATACCCACAAACCTCAATGAATTAAAGCAAGTAGCAAAGAAGAGTGGGCCAATGATGTGAGAGACTGATAAAGTCATACAATGATTACTGAGAGTTATTGCTGCTAAAGGTGGTTACACAAGCTATTGAATCATGGGGTGTACTTAATATTTCACGCACTGTTTTGGCATTTTGGCTTTTTTGGATTTGTTAAATAAGTCATGACATGGTGTAATATCCATCCATCCACCCATCTTTTTCCATTTATCCTGGAGCCTGTCCCAGCCGTCACAGGGCAAGAAGCTGGGTACATCCCGCACAGGCTGCCAGTCTGTCACAGGGAACGGAGTAATATGTTATGTTAACTGAGGTTATATTTACCTAATTTTAGAACCTGGTAAGGACCAGATGATTTTCTTATTATGTCCTGATATGTAAAACGTTAGAATTGAAAGAGGATGTACTTTCCTTTTACCAAGACTGATTAGCCTATAACCTTTGGACACTGGGTAACTCAGACAGACATTCACATACACACACACACACACACACACACATACACACACACAAAAGTCTGCCTGCATTTGTTAGTAGATGCCACCTCACAAATGACCACTTTTCTCTTACGGTTTCATTTTATGTGGGGATAAGTAAGCCTGAAGGATTACAAATACATTCATAGATGTTTAGACATAAATACACACAAATAGCACAAATACAAACACAGAAAAGGAGAAAGAAAGTCATTTATTTTGACAGGGAAGTGTAGGAGTATACGAAACAGTACATTCAACACGATGCCGCCTCCCTGAAGTCAGTATCATCTATACTCTAAAGAGAAATGTCCCTATCTAAACATGACCTGTGCTGTGTGCAGTCTAGAGCTGAGCCCTGGAGCCTCGGCCTGTGATAATTACACTGCATCACACCCTGGGTTCGTGTTATTAAGGAAGCACTAGAGACTGATAGAGCTAGCTATATTTTTAGAGTTCAGGTTGCCCTTTTGTCCTGACGCTCACTGCTTCAGGGATGATGGCTGGAATCTGCAGCTGCTAAGGGAAGCTGTCTGTGGAAATGTTAGAGAAAAAGGTGGTAGTGACAAAGGGAAAGAGAAAGTAAAACCTCTGTTACCTCTACCATGTTTTTAGAAAAAAACTGTTTTAAGTTTTATTTTATGGGGGATTGAACAGGAGCCCTATAGTATGTTGTATGGATTCAAGGATAAGATGAATAACAGGGAACAGTGTCAGCTACAGAAATATTTTCTAAACAAGACATGACTTTTTTGCTAAGACCTCCACAAAAGAAAATATAACAATAAACTCAAATTTTCTTGCATCATCCTGTATCATCTCAATCTGAGATGCTGCAGGCCACAGGTTGTCAAAAGAATATTCATGATGTTTGTGGACATGGGGTGATTCTCCTGGTGACATGCTCGACATATTGGTCCATCACTGCTCCCTTCTGGAGGCAGTAATGACAGACCAGGATAGAATTCATAAATCAGAAGCCGCTAGGGAGGGCGGCTGTCATTGATGCATGCAGAGGCATTGAAAACACAGCAGAAGGAGAACAAAAGACAAAGGGGTATACTGAATGACTTCATATTGCAGAAGAAAGTGATGCGTAATACAGGAAGTCTAATAACATGTAACATTAGTGTGGCTTATATAATCCAGGATTTGTAGCTGCAATATAACTGTGTAATGCCTCACATGGGCTACACAGTACAGTGATATGCATGTACACGCACAGTTTTCATGCTTGCACAAATGTGTGCCTTTAAGGTCAAAGCCAGTGAGTCACATTACCATAAAGCTGAACTTGAGTGGTGTTGTTCAACACACGCCTGTCCCCCACCCCGAAGGATCAAAGAGAAGGTGGACTACATTATCTTAAAGGCCAGTCCTATCCTCCCACACTTTATTAAGGCGTTATCTGTAAAATACCTGCTAAGCCTACATTCATCACTGTGGTTTTATGAGGCAATAAAATCCAGTGGCAACTTTTTTTTAATATAGCAGGACTTAGACTGACATTTCTATATTAGATCAGTAAGTACTGTAAATCTGTCTATAAATCTCTATGGATGATGGTTGGCTTTACTGTAAAACTGTATCCACATTTGTGTTACTTGGCAAAAAGCGGAGAGGCCAACTACCTATTCGTCACACTATGCAAACCCCTGTGAATGTGGTTCAGCAGGTGGGAAAGGTCAGATCACCCTTTAATAATAGAGTTGCTGGTTTAATTCCTGAATCCCGTGTTCTTTGTTCACTAAGAGAGAAAGTTGCTACTATTTTATAGTGATGGTGGTGAGGTCCCATCTAGCTTTTTACTAAATTAGTAAATTTCTTGCATTACTGCTTGACCATAACAGCAGAGTTTTCAAATACAGGAAAAGGACCTAACACAGAAGAGCAAACTTTCCAGTAAAGATGATTAGATTAATGTCTTTTTCAATAATATAACACCACAAAACACACTGAAACAAATGGCCTCAGTGTTATTCTGATAATGCAAGATTTTTAGGATTTAAGTGAATAGCTAAATGGTTTCCAGCTTTAACTTTAATCCAGTGTGCACATTTAAGTGCTTCTTATTTTACATGCGTGGCCTCAGTCTTCCATTTGAATACTGTGACTGCTCAGGTTGCATCCATTGCTTCCAGACAAAAGCAATTTAATGCGTTATGTCTGGGTGGAAAGGTTTTTTAACACACAGGATACTGAGAGCATCCCATGTGTGCTTTAACCAAACACTGGGGCAAAGTCAGAGGAAATGTAATCTTCTTCTCTAAGCTTGAATCACACTGTTCATTCCCAGCAGTGAATGATGCTGGTGAACAAGTCTCAGAGGTTAGCAGAAAAGATCAACCTTAACAGATTGGCCCTGCTTCCACTGACAAGTGATTGATTGCCAGGTAAACAACATTACCATTTTAAGTTTAACCTCAGGGTTGTTAGCAACTGTTTCTTGACTGGATGACTAATTGATTGAAGTAGCAGTTCCAATTTAAGTCGTCTTTTTCCTGTTAAGATCGTGCATGAGTTTCTAACAAGGATGTGTTTAGAGCTACTGGCTCTGATAGACATACATATATACACACTCGGTTCAAAAAATATTCAGACCCCCTTCACTTTTTTCAATTTTGTTATGTTGCAGCCTGATGCTGCAATCGTTAATCTACACTCAGTACCCCATTATGACAAATTGAAAACAGAATTTTAGGGTTTTTTGTAAATTTATTAAAAAGAAAAAAAAAGAAATATCACATTTACATTACAAGTATTCAGACCCATTATTTAGTATTTAGTTGAAGCACCTTTGGGAGAAATTAAAGCCTCGAGTCTTTTTGGGTATAATGCAACAATCTTTGCACACCTGGATTGGGGGATTTTCTGCCATTCTTCTTTGCAAATCCTCTCAAACTCTGTCAGGTTGGTTGGGGACTGTCGGTGGACAGCCATTTTCAGGTCTCTACAGAGATGTTCAATAGGGTTCAAGTCAGGGCTCTGGCTGGGCCACTCTCTGACATCCACAGAGTTCTCCCAAAGCCACCCCTGTGTTGTCTTTGCTGTGTGCTTAGTGTCATTGTCATGTTGGAAGATAAACCTTTGGCCCAGTCTGAGGTCCTGAGCACTGTGGCACAGGTTTTCATTGAGGATATCTCTGTACTTTGCTCCATTCAGCTTTCCCTCAACCCTAACCAGTCTCCCAGTCCCTGCTGCTGAAAAACACCCCCACAGCATGATGCTGCCACCACCATGCTTCACTGTTGGGATGGTATTGGGTAGGTGATGAGTGGTGCCTGGTTTCCTCCAGACATAACGTTTAGAATTGAGGCCAAACAGTTCAATCTTGGTTTCATCAGACCAGAGAATCTTGTTCCTCACAGTCTGAGAGTCCTTCAAGTGTAACTCCTCACTGAGGAGAGGCTTCCATCTAGCCACTCTGCCATAAAGCCCAGATTGGTGGAAGACTGCAGTGATGGTTGTCCTTCTGGAACATAGTCCCATCTCCACACAGGAACTCAGTCAGAGTGACCATCGGGTTCTTGGTCACCTCTCTCACTAAGGCCCTTCTCCCTTGCTTGTTCAGTTTGGCTGGGTGACCAGCTCTTGGAAGAGTCCTGGTTGTGCCAAATTTCTTCCATTTGAGAATTGTGGAGGCCACTGTGTTCTTGGAAACCTTCAGTGCAGCAGAAATTTTTTGTAGCCTTCTCCAGATCTGTGCATTGCAACAACCCTGTCTCTGAGCTCTGTAGGCAGTTCCTTTGACTTCATGG
>VUQI01047276.1:0-10065 GCA_015106735.1 Paratilapia polleni | reverse complement strand
AAGATTAGGCTTAAAACTTTCCTTTTTGATAGAGTTTATAGTTAGGGCTGGATCAGGTGACCCTGAACCATCCCTTAGTTAAGCTGCAATAGGCTTAGGCTGCTGGGGGCTTCCCATGATGCACTGAGCACTTCCTCTTCCTCACTTTCTTTCACTCTCCATGTGTTTATACACCACTTGCATTTAATTATTAGCTATTATTAACCCTGTCTCTCTCCCATAGGTGTGCCTTTTTTGTCCTGTCTCCCTCTGCTCTCTTCTGTTTCTCCTCACCCCCAACCGGTCGCGGCAGATGGCTGCCCCTCCCTGAGCCTGGTTCTGCCCGGAGGTTTCTTCCTGTTAAAAGGGAGTTTTTCCTTCCCACTGTTGCCAAGTGCTTGCTCATAGGGGGTCGTCTGATTGTTGGGGTTTTCTGTCTAATATCGTAGGGTCTTTACCCTAATATATAAAGCGCCTTGAGGCGACTGTTGTTGTGATTTGGCGCTATATAAATAAAATTGAATTGAAATTGAATTAATGTAAGTATTTTTTGCCCTCTTGCTGTCAGAGGTGGAAATGAAAATGGTCTGATTGAATCCAAGAAATCATCGTGTTTGTTTCCAGGACAACAGCACAAGACAGCCGGACGCACCTTTCTCTTAATCTGGCAGAGATAGGAGCTACTTAGTCAGAGAGCACAGAGGAGACACAAAGAGGGAGGGCTGGGATGTGTACACACGCAAAATACCAAAAACACACATTCAATGAGGGCTGAGGGGAGGAGAGAAGAGAAAGAGTTAGAAGTGTAGAAAGGGAAGAGAGAGGCATAGAGAAGCAAACAGAAAAAGAAAGAGGAAGAGGTATGACTGTCCTTGTGTTGTAGACTGCATTGATATCCTGCACACCACTGGGAAGCCTAATCAGCCATTCAGCAGGATGTCTCAAAGGAAAAGGAGTTTCACATTTGGAGCTTATGGAGGGTAAGATAATAGAGGATTAATCTGTCTGAACATCAATTGATTTTGCAGTTTGCCAGTTGCCACTACTGTCACAATAAAACTGTGACAGCAGTGTACCTGTTGCATTGTATTGCCAGCCCTGGAGTAGTGAGATGAAGGTGTGACTGCCCAGGGAATAGTACTGCACCTGCTCAACAGCTGCTGAATTAGCTAACAAGGTCATTGACTGTCAGTACTGTGCCCTCTTAATTTACAGGTTTTAACCACTAGTAGGGAAAGCTAGAAAGGTGATTAACTAATAATATCAGTTTATGAATGTGTAAAGCCACAAAAGGAGAAGTTAAAGTCATTGCATGTGATTGGCTCATCAGGATGATGGTTGATTGTCTTGATCATGATGACCTGTTTGTCTTTTTAAAGACCTCACAAGTAGCTGGACAGACAGTGTAGACTACTCATCACAATATTTTAAATGTATATCATGGGTAATTTCACCCAACTTGTAAATATATTTGTGGTCAATAAAGTTATTCAAAAATGATCAAGAAATGAGGAGAATTTTGATTAAATTAAAGCACCGATTGCCTGTTATCTACCAAAATGGTACATCATTAAATATTGCTAACTTAATACTGGATAAAGAAATCAGTGATTGGTGGCAGGGAATAACTTAATACCTCATCAGCATGAGTAAAACAGTGAGAACAGGTAATTATCTCGACTTTGTATAGTTGCAGACTTTTATGTATGTGAGAGTGTGGATGTTTGAGAGTGAATGTGCTTTGGTTTATGAGCAATGAGCAGTGCATTACAATTCATGAGGCAGAGAAATTACTTTTACTATTGTGTTTTGCAGCCTGTGAGCCCTGCCAAGTCTGCCTAGAAAACACTCATGAGGCCCAAATTTGACATTTCTGCAGTGGAAGTCAGGTTGAAAGCTAGCCTGAGCACACAGGCAAACACAGGCAACCAATACCAGGCAAGGAAGTATTTGTAGGGCACGAAAACAACATTTTTGGAACAGCAACAAGCTTTTTGTAGCTAGATGTGCAATGAAATTCTAGGAATAGTCCAAAATAGATATATAGTGGTGTTATGAAAATGCACTCACTGTGATCTGAACTGCACTTGACACATTTCTTTTTTGAGTTACAGAAACCTGTATTTTATTTAACTTGCTAGATTTCAGATTATTAAATAAATTACATGTACGGCGAGGTTCATAGAAAGTTTCTGTTCTGCAGGACATAAAGTACAGAAGTCATCTTACAATACATAAAGCAAAAACAATCTCCAAAAAGGGACAGCTGCAAAACATAAACAGCTACATGGTGGACAAAATATAAGTTCAAAGATTAAGATGATATATGATTTGAATCAGTTCTTATATGCATGTTTAAAATGTGTAAAAGAGATTTTTGTTCTAATTTAATATGGGATATAATTCCAGTTTTTGTGTATATATGAGAAAATTATCTCAGACCTTAGTTAGCTCATCTGGACGAAGGAATGACAAGCTCATGCCACAACGTCGTCCGCCTGTCTGCCTGTCTTTCTGTCCTTCCACAATTCACAAGCATTGCTGTTCCTCCTATAGTATTGGTCAGAATTTAATCAAACTTACACACAATGATCACCTAATGTGTCTTCACCCAATTTGTGCTTCTAAGGTTAAGGTCAAA
Organism: Paratilapia polleni; assembly: GCA_015106735.1. Taxonomy (NCBI): domain Eukaryota; kingdom Metazoa; phylum Chordata; class Actinopteri; order Cichliformes; family Cichlidae; genus Paratilapia; species Paratilapia polleni. The sequence goes on along the minus strand of VUQI01047276.1, from coordinate 7,445 downwards.
GTCATATTTGTTGTTTTATGGGCACTTTTCCATTTTAACCTTCATGCACACTACATGCAATTTCACCAAATTCCCACTCCCGGTATGCTGAACAAGATTCAGTTCAAACCATTTAGCAAAGTTGTTAACATAAGATTCTCAATGTTGATTAATTTTGCATGCACAAAATGATAAAGAAAGAACTTTATCAAATACCAAATGATGTAATAACACGAAATATCACTTTGCCACACATGACAATTTCATCTACAGTAAAACCTATCACTTTCTTTCTGTACTTCACACATTACAATAACCTGTGAATTGTGATGGATTGTCAGCCGGATGAGCTACGACACCATTGATATTTTGGTTGTTGTAAGCTGGCAGAGGAATAAGTGCAAATGAAATTGCTACTATAACCTCAAAACACAATATTATATTCAGCTGTTGGAAATCTCATTGTAATTTTTTTTTAGAATCAGTTACAATACTTTGGTTACAGCAGACTAATGACTGAAATTATTTGTTCTGCTATAATCTCTGGGCTAATGTTAACATCAAAAATTTAACTTACGTATCTTTTATATCTTGTTTTAAGCTGTCAAATTCAGCAGCTGGACAGAAAAAAAAAAAAAATTGATTGCAAACCTGAATTTGTAGGAAAGCTCTATTTGGATGGGTGTCATGAGAATACACTGAATGAATAATTTATTACATGAGTTGATTGAAAGCACCAAAATCAGTGGATGACTCTCAAAGTGCATTGTGACTCTAAGCTTGGCTGAGCTGTCACATAAAGGTGGCCCACTCCAGTATTGTCCTCACAGCACCCTGCTGGAACAGTCGAGTATGGTATTTGCCTGTTTTTCAGGGATTGTGTTTCTCATACATTTACTTTGCCTCACATTTTCCCCAGCTGTCAGTGATCCAGTCATATACGTGCTTTAGTAAAATCCAAAGTAGTCTGGGGATCCTTTAAAAGCATGCAGCTGTGTGAGATGAATTAGTATGTTTGTTTCGAGAGAAGAAATTAGCTTTTTCATTTTAATTTGGTTTGCTTTGCAATTGTCTAGAAAATCTCTCTCTGTTGTTAAAAGCCTTGTTGTTGAAAAGAGTATCTCTGGGGAAATAAATGCTTAATGAATAACAGGGAAGGGATTCTTAAACAGAAATGGATGGAGCCCAGACCTAGACCATAACATTACCATTCTGCATTTGTTTCAGGACCTGTCCTTGAAGAAGTTATTTTGTAGCAGATTAATTTCCGCATACAATTGAAGGGTAATTGCCGTTAGCAGATAACAACATGGCTATTTCTATAAAGTGCTTGTAAACAGCTGCAAAGAAAATGGATGAGGTGGAAAACAACTGGAAATTGCTTCCTATTTGAGCAATTTTACTGTCTCCTGTGTCAGCTTCCTTGCTGATATTTATTCTTTCTCATCTATGCAAATTTAAAGCGAGGAATTATGTGAAGTAGGACAAATGATTTAAAAATAATAGTTTATTATGGTTGAACTATTTTTAACAAGACCAAGCTGATGAGTGACTTTCCTAAATTCGAGGTTCTGATTGTAATTTTAGGAGTCAGAAAGAGGAAGCCAATGATGCTGGCATGTTCACAGGTTTTAAGTTACAGCTGGTTGGTTTCCTGCTGGTGAGTAAAGTCTGCTTTAAAGCCTAAAGACAAATGGCAACGGCTCAGCCATGTGAAAGGTTATTGGATTGTGCACCTATCTGACTGCTCTGTTACAGTTTCCCTTGCAGGTATTACACGGTAGCTACCTGACAGTGATGCTGAGGAGGAGGATAGTGTGATTGTGTAAACAGCACATCTTTTATTCAGGCATCTTTGCTATTTTCAACTTTCCAGATTTATGTAATGTCTGCTTTTCGTGGCTCAGCTTCATCTGATGGAGAGTTACTGTTTTTTTCTTAAAGACCCTGAAAAGTGATCACCACCAAAAAGTGCCATCACTTTTTCCTAACATAACCAAACCAAGACTGCATTTGAATAGTCATTTTGGTTTAGGATGGTTTTTCTCAGTAAAATGGCCTGGAACTAGATGAGTGACAGCCATGAGGAGAGTAGGTCAAATTAAGAACAGGCGTTTCAGTACTTCTTTTCTTACATCCTTTAGCATAGGAAACACTAGACAATTTTTTACAAAGGAAAAGGGGATGATACCTTCCCACAATTCAAAACCATGTACCGCGTGACCATTCAAGTAAACAATCAACATGACTGTCAAGGATGCAGATCATTATGTAAATTACTGCTGCATTTGTTAATACTTGTTAATATCTAAGTTGTTAATATGTGTATTTGTTTTGAACATTTAACATAATGAAAACCCATGAGCAAACTGTGATCATTACACTACTTTATTAAAATCAGCTTGTTATGAAGATGTGTCCTCTTGCGGAGCAATTTGTAACATGGGTTTAGAAAAGTGTTCAGTAAATGAAGATTTTAGATTTATTAAAATGAGTGAATTATTATTAGTCATTGCACTTCAATCACAGATGCTGAAAGCTTTACTTTGCTAAAGGCAAGAGTTAATGTGGATCATCAGAATAAGAGTGGACAGGAGGGTTAGCAACCTTTCTCAATGTGACAGTTTTTCACCTTTGTGAGTGCAGTCTATATTCATTTAAAAAATTACAACCTCTGTAATGAAGTCATATTTTGACCTAGTTATTCATGTTTATATAGCCTGAATGGAACTATACAGTGAGAACACACAGTGTCTAATGTGCACTTTTTGTGGTGGATCTTCAGAACATTGTAGTTTCACCACTGCTGAGCCAACATTTGACACAGCATGCAAAAACCAGGCTAAAATCCAAAATGTTAATTTTTTTTTCCTTTTTTATGCTTGCTAAAAGTTCAAAACTTCTAGATTAACACGCAAAAAAACAGATTTAAATGATCTATCTTTGTTTATTTTCTATGAATTCTTAACTTGAAGATGTCGAACTACAAACATTCTTTGAATTATTGGGGTTCAGTAATGATCAAAATAGATAGTCATTTGTAGCACGTTCGTAAATGATTGAAATTATGCTAAAAATTCCACTAGATTTACAAGAAACCACAGATCAATCACACAGCGTTATCCCCACAGACTAAAGATGGAAAAGTCGCCAGCATCTTTTAGGCCAGAAATTTCCCTGGCTGACCAGCCAGGTTACACTTCTAGGTGTGTGTCACTGCGCTTTCCCCTCAAAGCCGGGAGATTTGTTGGAATTGGTGCAAAATACTGTTGTTTATTTGCAGTTTTTGGATCAGAAACTTTTCAATAAGCTACATTTTTTGGACACAGTTTTGAGAGATATTGCAAGCAGAGAAATTAGGGTAACAAACACTGCAAACTGTTGGAAAATCCAGTTGTTCTTAATTGCATCATTACTTGGCTGTTTTTGTGTGAAGCTGGGATTCTCAGTCTGCATCTTTAGCTGGCTTTTCGCATGCTGCATTGCATTTGGCAACAGATACTTAAAAGTAGCCTGTTGTAAGTGCAGACAGATTCTTTCAGCATCTTTTCTTGACTTCAAAATGTTTTCAATCAAGGACAAAGAAAAGTATTTAGAAAAAGACATAGGTGGTCATTTTTTGGCTGTTCTTCTGCAACCCAAAACTGTAGAACCCCATTATTCATAGTGAGAAATTGATTTAGAAAATATCTCGTCAATATCCTATTTAATTCTTATTCCCTTTCTAACAAGTCTCTGCTTATTATTCATGTGATGCTGATGTTGATATTGATATTAACTATTTGCATTATCAGGGCATCCTTCCCCAGCAACATGTCAATTGGTGACCTGTCCCCTAAATGGTGTGCTTGTCCCTTTTATAAATGTAATTATTTGAAAAGGTTTGATGGTTGCTAGAAAATTAAATTAGCTGATGAAATACTGATTCACTGCCATCTCTGTAAGTGCATATACTGCAGCGAACTGCCTAAAAACTAAGAAAAACTGTGGATTCAAGTCAATGACAGTTTATCATATATCATACTGTATTACTAGCCTACATGTTTGAACAGACTAAAATTAACAGCAGCCCTTATTCATCAAGCCTAGTAGAGGAGGAGTGCTGAAGTATACTTGACAATCTTGCAACCATCTGCAAAAGATAGCTGGCATTGTATTACCTTGTGGGTCTGTCAGTGTGTTTGTTAATATGGCAAAATAAGGTACTGAAGAGGCCTTTTTTTAACATGTTTGAGGCATTTTTGAATATTTTGAAATTGGCAGGTGTTTACACCTGTGTTTGTGGACAGATTTTACCACGATGTGTCGTAGTCACAACCATCACAAAACTCTTAGTTTCAATCAAAATGAAGGCTGAGATTTCAGACTGGTATTGATTGGTAATGTTTGATGAATACATTTAGTTGCATTTAGTTTAGATGATTTCACACATTGGATATAAACCATAGAACTTTCTGCCTGAATGGACTCATTTTCTATTAGATGTTTGCTCTGGACAGAGTAGGGAGTATGCCATAAGTATCATTTTCAGTCTCTCAACTTTGGGGTAAATATGTGTAATGCCTCATCAAAAGAAGAAAATTAAAATAACCAATTGCAGTATTTAATGAGCTAAGGTCACCATTAAAATCAAATCATTTTACAAAATGGGAGATTATTAAGATGCTTCTTAGAACATGTTAATATTTAACAGGCTCTAAAATGTTAATCTGTTTTATGGCTTTAAATTGTTATACTAACCAAGCATGTTTTACCTATCTGTCAGCCCTTAAGTGAGTTTTGTGTGTCTACAAAAGATGGGGGGTGTAGTTGTTCATGCTATGGCTTGTTTGTCACTCCTGACTGTTTGCACCAAAACAGTATGTTGCTGCGTCAGCAGGGAAATACTCACCAAGCGTATCACTGAGGGGAATATTTCCATTCTCAACACTGTACAACAAACAAAGCAAAAGAGCAGAGCCATGTGTACGTGTCATATAAAGTTTGCAGTCATGCACAAAGGTGAGTTGTTTCTAATCCCAGAACCGCATGCTAGGAGGAGCTGTGCAAGTCGTAAATGCAGTAACATACTTGATGTATCACACACTGCAGTGATGGTGTTTCAATTTCTTACATCATCCCTTCTTCTCACACACAAGTTTATCCAATATTCTGACCACAGACACACATACTGAAGTAGCAGAGAGGCAGAGGTTAAGATAGTAACAGGCTAGTGAACTATAAGAGGTAGAAGAAACAGAAGGAGAGCAGTGTGAAGACAGAGACATGCACAAATACACAGATAAGATATCTAGCTCCATTTTTACCACTTAGCTCTATTCTGCCACTCAGTGGTGTGGGCATGCTACTAAATATAAACCCACTGCATTTTTTTTTTTTTTTCCAGAAGGCATTATGAAAAATTTATTGACGATGTTAAGAGCAGCTACAAGTACAAACTAACATTAGCAGATTACAGTAGAACTCCTTTGTGGTTTAACAGAAACGTAAACACACTGACAGCTTTTTTTTTTTGCACTTTTCTGTATTTTAGACTTTAGAAATTATTCATTTATACAGTGATCGCAAGCTCAGTCTATATTATTCATTGCAAGTTATTTTTCAAGAGAAAATGTAGTGCAGTGATTTGCTCAACATAGAAATTAGAGCTGCTTGTACAATACATCTGTATTTTTCTATGTCCTAAACCTAGGAATCTCATTTATCATTCAGGAAGGTTTTTCATGAGACTGGTTAAGGAAAACGATTCAATAAATACACTGTCTTTCTGTCAATGTTTAGTGAGTTTAGTGACAATCTGCAAATTGATTTTGTAGTACTTAATGTTCTACTAGACATGCAAAGGTCATATACCTTTTCCTCACTAACTCGATTAAATTTTACTTCTTGAAAAATAAATCCTGTTCAAGAAAAACTTCTTTTTTCCCCCTCTCTTTTTATATATTTTAATATATTTAAACCAAACTTCATTTACCTTTTTTTAAAAAATAAATTTAAAGGAAAGTACCAGGGGAATGGCTTCAGTTATCTTAATGGTATTCCCATTTTGTTTCTTTACCAAAAAAATGGAGTGAGTGTCTGTGAGTGTGGCACCGTGACCATTATTTGATTGGCTTTGATTGGCTTAACCCCAGAGAGGAAGGAATAAGCAGTGATTATTAGCAGATTGATTGCCCACAGCCAGCGTCTGGTGCTGTTTTAAAGATTGATCCAGGTGGGAGAATTTGCCCTTTACTATTTGGATTCAGGGTAAACTGGATTTAAAAAAAAAAAAAAACTAACAAAAAAAACACCAACCATGCAAAAAGCCTGATTTGTTAGGTAATTGTAATGCACCAACAGAAGAAAACAGTCCCACTGCTTTGTTCTCTCTGGCAGCCTTTTATCTCATATTCCCTCTTTTCTCTCCCTGGCAACTAATTTTTACCAAAAAACACACGTACTTTCCCTCTGTCATTCTTCATATCAGCACATAACAGCAACAGAGCACAATTCATGTAGTTAATTTCTATATAAGTTATGTCCCACATGATTGATGTTTTGGGGTTATCAGTACAGCCATATATCCCATTCTGGTGAATGTGATATGTCAGGAAAACCTTGAGGGAATTTCTTCAAACTGGGAACAAACGTCCACTTGAATTCAAGTATGAAGTGATTACATTTTGGTGGTTACTGTGAACTCTCAAAGAAAAAACCCTAAGATTTCATGTGGTTATTATTTAAACACCCAAGGGTTTCATAGGATAAGCTAATGATGAAGTGATGATGTTTTATATCCAAAATTTAAAAGGTCAGTTTCACTGTGACATCATAGAATCACTTTTGTGTCAATTATTCAAAACTGTGGTGATTGTTTGTTTTTTCAATGCTATATACAGTATGTGTGTATATACAGTACTATGCAAAAGTCTTGAGCCACCCCTCATTTCTTTATATTTTGCTAGGAAAATGGGAAATGACTGCAGCAATTTATTGAAATATTGCAAACATACATTGAAATCCAGCATATAACCCTAATATATACAGCTCCGGAAAAAATTAAGAGACCACTCCAAAATTATCACTTTTTCTGATTTTGCTATTCATAGGTATATGTTTGAGTAAAATGAACATTTTTATTTTGTTCTATAAACTACTGACAACATAACTCCCAAATTCCAAATAAAAATATTTTCATTTAGAGCATTTATTTGCAGAAAATGAAAAAATTGTCAAAATACCAAAAAAGGTCCAGTGTTTTCAGACCTCAAATAATGCAAAAAAACAAGTTCATATTCATTTTTAAACAACACATTACTAATGTTTTAACTTAGGAAGTGTTCAGAAATCTATATTTGGTGGAATAACCCTGATTTGCAATCACAGCTTTCATGCGTCTTGGCATACTCTCCACCAGTCTTTCACATTGCTGTTGGGTGACTTTATGCCATTCCTGGTGCAAGAATTCAAGCAGCTCAGCTTTG
>VUQI01047274.1:29930-53406 GCA_015106735.1 Paratilapia polleni | reverse complement strand
TAATCTTAAAAGTAGAGAGGGTGTCTGTCTCCCGAATCCAAACTGGGAGCTGGTTCCACAGGAGAGGGGCCTGAAAGCTGAAGGCTCTGCCTCCCATTCTACTTTTAAATACCCTAGGAACCACAAGTAAACCTGCAGTCTGAGAGCGAAGTGCTCTATTGGGATAGTATGGTACTATGAGGTCTTTTAGATATGATGGGGCCTGATTATTTAAGACCTTGAATGTAAGGAGAAGGATTTTTAATTCAGTAATTGATTTAACAGGGAACCAATGAAGAGAAGCTAATATGGGAGAAATAGAACTTAGCCAGGTTTAAAGAAGAGGAAATTTAGGAAAGCTGAGCCTCTCACGAGTCAGTTCCAGTAGGCTCCTTTGTATACTGTTCAGCCAAATGACCATGTGTTTACGGTGGTTATGGTGCATACGTGAGCAGTGGATCTCCACTTGGCCCTTGACCATTCGTTGTATGTTTGTTACCTTGCTATCTTTCCTGTAATTCTTTCCACTGTCCATATCAAAATGAAGACAAAATGCCCCAAAATAAATCTTAAAATAATAACAGTAGCATTCAAAACACACAGAGGAGTCAAATACCAATACTTATTCATCCCGGGACATAATATTGTGCTGTTTTGCTACCCCATTGGTTTGGCATCAGTGCCCTGATACACTGGCTGCTGCAGTATCAGCCACTGATAGATAACGGCCCTGTTATTGCAGGTTTGTCAGCCAGGAGGCTCTGGTATGTTCCTGTTGGGATCTTTGTGTGTTTTTTCATTTGCTGCTTGGTTTCATTTTCCACTCACTTTTTACTATCGCTTTCGCTCACTGGTTAGATTTAAGGACTTAAAACTACTTGGTTAAGGTTTAGTAAAAGAAAGTTTGGGTTCAGACAGTAACTCTGCTTGTTAATGCCACACCCGGTGTTTCAGGGTACAGACACTAAAGGATGCCTTATGTGTCCATGAGCCACACCAGCAGCTTGGACAAACGGCACAAATTGATGCCCCAGGAATAACATGGGCTGCAAACACTGCCCATTCCAATGCCTGGGCGCCCTTTAGATAAGCACAAGCTTTGGGATCTGTGCCTTGATGAACCGGCCACAGCAAATTCAGTGCAGAGACATGATGGCCCTCTTTTAACGAGCCACAAAATCCTCATTAGGAGGCTTGAAGTGTGACAGTGGAGTAGGTTGGAAGTTTTTCACCCAAGACACGTCAGTTCGCATCTTGTTTTGTTTTCACACACTTTTTTCTTTTGATTTCACTCGCTGATTAGGTTTGGACACTGAAGACTACTTGGTCAGATTTGGACGCTTCTCTGAGATGCCAGCAGCTTTGAAACTGGCAGTATTTGACTCTCTGGGAATGAGGGTGGGCTCACAGGTGAGGGCTAATAGCTACGGTGCATGCTTTGACAGTTGTCTTGAGTATCCTCGGTTTAGGCACAAAAATGACTGTGTTAAGATTTGGAAAAGATTGTTAAAATGAGAAGCTAAAACTTACTGGAGCAAGATAACATGAACACTGGCTTTATGGTACTTTATTATTATTAGACAGCTTCTGGCACTGACTGACTCTGAGAGAAACTGGCTGTAATTCATGTTCATGCAAGGTTAATAGGCATAGGACAATTTTGGTTGGTGAGGATTGTTTTGCTGTGAAACAGCACTATATGGCTGCTCAATCAGGCTTTAATATGTCAAAAAATAGAACAGTGCCTTATGACTTTCTGCAGAAATTTTCATCCCAACCCATCCAACAATTCTGTTGATATTTTGGCGAGGCCTAAAGTGGTCGAGCAGCTGCCATCAGCTCTAGACTCACAAGGCTCTGCGATTTAAAAAAAAAATCATATAAATAATATTTTATAGGTCACAGACAAAAGCAGTTTACATCCAGAATAATAAAAAAAATTCTACCCTGATATAGAGACAAACGTGAAGCAGCACTGCACCTCTCTCTCTGTCTCTCTCTGTTCATTTGTGTTGTTTGGTTTGTGCACTGCAGCATCACATCACACACCAGGTGTTTCTGTTTGTTGGGTTTGATAAAAGTTCTCTGCTGTAATAAAACACAGAGCTGCTGTCTGGCTCTGGCACAAACACACACCTCACCTGGCTGCTGGATCTGTGTGTGTGTGTGTGTGTTTGTGTGTGTGTGAGCTTGTTGTTTGGACTCACAAACATTTGCCTGTGAGTGTTTGGATGTGTGCAGCAGAATCTCCAAGCCTGAAGCTGGAGCAATTTTTAGGGAGAGATGACAAATGATTTACAATAAATTTTAAGTAGGTAAGCGGGTCTTCCTGTCCATCCGTCCATCCATCCATTTTCAGATGCTTATCTGCAGTCGGGTCAAAGTGGCAGCAGGCTAAGCAAATTAGTCTACACGTCCCTCGTCCTGCCAATATCTTCCAGCTCCTCCTGGGCAATGTGGGCGGTGTTTCCAGGCCAGATGAGATAAATAATCTCTCCAGCGTGCTCTGGGTCTGTCCTGGGGTCTCTTACCAGTTGGTCGGGCCTGGAAATCCTCCAATGGAGGCCACTCAGGAGGCGTCCTGAATCACCTCAATTGGCTCCTTTCAGCGGCTCCTCACTGTGTGAGTCTAGCCACCCTGTGGAGGAAAATAATTTCAGCTGCTTTTACTTTCTGATCTCTGTCTTTCAGTCACTACTCATGCTCATGACCACAGGTGAGGACTGGAACCTGGATTGACAAGATCAGCTCCTTCTTTACCACTTTTTTAGCTTGCAATTCTCATCTTCAGATTGTTCGGTTATTTTTTTCTTTAATGGCTGGGAAATACTTCTGTCTAGGAGGAAATAAAGGTGTCATTGCTGTGATGACACTGCTGGATTTTTGCAGGATTTGTGACAGTCAATGCGACAAAAAATCCCCCAACTTGGAGTCGAACCCTGGACATGGAAGTTATGTGGTATGGACAAACGTTTAGCTTCAGAGGTGCACCCAAATTCAGTTTTAAAGCACTTTTTGTGGTATTGATACAGATTTTTAGTCCCTCGTCAGGCCTATTTATCCTTCTTGTTTCCATTTGGCTGATAGTGGGTTATTGAAATGATTTATCAGGCACCTTCAGACACGAAGGTCTGAGCAGCAGTTCCACTGCTCTCAATCAGTGCTCAAAGTAACCTGAACATAGGTTAAATTGACTCCAAACACTTTAACTGTGGACATGGAGCAGCCTTTGCTCCTTAAAGCGTCAAACTATATGCAAAGTATACAAAGCAAGTCTTGTCATTTGGCAGACATCTTGGGTAGTTATTTTAAAGCCTCTGGATCATTCCATGGAAAATCAATGACTGTCTCTCGCCTGAACCCCTAAGAATCAGCTGCTATTTTCGTTCAGTAACTTTAGTATATTTAATGAAGCCATGCAAAGTTTTACGTTCATTCTGTGAAAATTACCTGAGTTCTAGGCCTTCACATACATTGAGGCCATTTTGAGATTTGGTGCTTTTTAAGTCTGTTTTTCCCCTTGAATAATCAGAAAACAGATCAAACACCCAGGTCACCAGGGCTTGTTTCTGTTCCTCTATATCATAGACATTGAAATAGTGCAGTTTTGCTGTTGAAACTATGATATGTTCCATGATATTGATGCTCACAGTTGGTTTCAGAAGGTAATTGTGCTGAAAAAAACAAGATTTTGTCTTTAGATCGTGACTCTTGGAGTGGGTGTAAAATTGATTTGATTGCAGTGTTTAACAGAGCTTAAATGTGGTTTTCAGTACTGAAAATTTCATGTGGATATCCCCTGTACTGAAGAAGTAATAAGGACTCAAAAATGCTGGAAAAAATAAGTCGACTTTAAAAGCGACAAATTTCAACCCAGCCCTATGCGCTTTGAGGGCCTGTAACTCAGAAAATATTCATAGTATGAAGGTAAGCGTTTGCATGGCTTCATTATATATACTAAAGTTATTTTACCAAAAAAAAAAAAAAAAATCAGCCAATTCTGAGGGAGTCAGGTGGGAACCTTTCCCAGATTTGTATGATTTTTCTGTGGAAAGACCCACCAGTGTAAATGAATGGGGAGAGAGACATAGCTTTAATTTCAATGGTCACCATGACTGACAAACTGCATGTAAAGAATCATCAGTAAAATCTGATAACAAGAAAATACTCCAGAGGTTTGGTCACCATAATAATTCATGTTAGTGATACCGTACTTAGCTACATCTTTACTGCAGTACGGGATAGATGTGCCTACCATCACACAGTTAGCAGGCATACAATTGTCATGAACCTCTATTGTGTTCATGTGTCCGTGCCACAACATATTTTGCTCATGTGTTTCCAGGTTCGGCTGTTGATTGGCTATTTGGGGGCATTAATGCCATAGGCATTAAAAAGAAGAGGCATGGTGAGGTGATGGTGCATGCTCCACCTCCTTCATGAATTCCTTGCATTGTGTTGAACTTTGGCACAGTTCTGTTAAAAAAATAATCACTTCATAGGTAGTACTTGCTGTGTTGGCTTTGGCCTGCAGGGTGTTCTGCAGCCACCTTTTTTTTTTTTTTTTTTGAAAAGTAGCTCTGTAGATTGTTTTCAGGCTAAAAAAAATGCAGCAAAAATAAAGACACCAGTACATAGTGTACATTTCTACTCTAACACAAAGGTGTGTGAAACCTGAATGAATCTGTGTGCATTTGCACTGTGTGTGTTTGTGTGTGTGAGGGTACATGCTTTATATTGAAGTGTGTTCCTCAGTATAGGGGAGCTCTGCATCATATTGTACCAGACAGGCAGAGTGTCGGACTGAATACTAAGCAGCAGGAAGCTCCTCTTCACACAGCGCCAATCCAGCCATATAGGACACAGTGACACATACACCGACTGACTGAGAGCTTCTATTTCTTTTCATCTTTCACTTCAGTGATTCAGGTTGGTCTTTCATAACAACGAAATAAATTATTAACATCTAAGAGGAACAATATATTGTTACATTATACAATTACTACTACATATAGTAATATTGCACAATATTAGACAACCAAACACATGGTTGTACTTTCTCCTCAGGGCTTCATCAGTGTGTTTTTTTCATTTTCTAGCCAATCATCTGATTTAAACCATCAAGTACTGACCAGGAAACTATATGTTTCAAAAAGATGAGGCCTGGGATTTTAGGCTATTTTTTTAGGTTACTTTTAAAATACTATACATTTGCAAACCTCTTCTATAAAAATAACATACTTTAAAAAAAAAAAAACAAGTCCTAGTTTCTTCCCAGATTGAGTCCACTGAAACGTCATAGCATTATAAGAACATCCTGACTTTCTGAAATGTTCTAAGTTTCTAAGAAAATGTCCTAATTTCTCCATTTTCAAATTCAATTTTTTACTTGTTCTTGTTATTAAAATTCCTTATCAAGATTATATCTTTCTAAAAAAAAAAAAAAGAAAGAAAAAAATACCCTGACTTCTTTCGATTCAAAATGTTCTTAATTTCTAAAAATGCCTTTCTTTCCAAAAATGTTTTTCCTTACCCCCAAAAACTATTGTGTCCTTTCTTTCTTTCTTTAATAGTATCTTATCTCTCCAAAAATATTCTGAATTGACAAACAAAAGGTTGCTCACAATTCAAGCTGTCCTTAATTTCTAAAAATGCTCTCACTTTCCAAAAATGTAATCTAAGTTGTCAAAATGATTCTGTTTCTCAAAAAGCTTTTATTTTCTCCCACTTTTTCTTAGGTATTAAACCGTGTTCTGGCATCACAATACAGAAATAGCATATTCTGACTTGAGAAAAAAACTTCTTACAATTCAAAATGCCCTTAATTTCTGCAAAGGTTCTCACTTTCCGAAAATGTCTTTGTAATCAGTTTCCTCAAAACGCCCTCTTTCCCTCCAAATTTCACTCCACGTCCTAAAAGGTTTTTCAGAATGTCTCAGTTTTTCAGAATTATCCTAAGTTTCTAAAAATGTCCTTAATTCCTTGGTTTCAAATAAAATTTTCATTCTTCTCCCTATTATAAAGAAGTCCTTCAAAAATGTCCTCACTCAACACAAGGCTTCTCACAGTTCAAAATGTCCTCTTTCAACACAACACTTTCATTTACAAAAAATTGTTCTTGACTTTTAATAATGCCCTTTCTCTCCAAAAATTAAAAAACAAAAAAAAACAAAAACATTCTTGATTCTTTCCACTAAGGTCTTTCCTTTATAGTGATCCAAAATGTTCTGACTTTTCAAAATGTCCCAATTTTTATTATCCTAAGTTTCCAAAAATGTCCCAGATTCCTCCACTTTGCAATATTTTTTTTTCATTCTTCTCATTATAAAGACTTCCTTCTCATTCAACAAAATGTTTCTAAAAAATGTCCTCCATTTTCAAAAATGTTTTCATTTCCCCAAAATTTCTTTGAATTCCTGTTCCTTTCCAAGAAAGTTGGCAACATTATTCTGTTTCACAAAAATCTTTTATTTTCTCCCCCATTTTTCCTCACTTTTCCAAACATCTTTTCAATTCCCCCTCTGTTACAAAAATATCAGAAATATCCTGATTTGTCCAAAGTGTCTCACAATTTAAAGCATTCTCACGTTCCACAAATTTCCACGCAGTCCTGATTCTGCGCACAACCAAAAAGTGGTCCTCACAAAGACAAAGAGAAACACAAAGAGGACACAGCCTATGGAAATGCACATTCATAAAGACAGACACACACACACTAAGTAGTGAGGTTAGCGCACCATCTGCATGCACTCAAACTCACATTAATGTGCGCACACATTAAGCCTTGCAGCCCACTCAGTCGTATAGTTTCCAGGGAGGTGGAGGAATTTTTTTTCAGCTCAGCTCTTCACAGCAGAGGGAGGGAAGACTGTGTTTGATGTAGGGTGCGTTGGAGCGCGCTCAGTGAAGTGGCGGCCTCAGATGCACCCGGCCTCGGTATGCTGTGGAAACATAATGGGAGCTGGTTGAGAGTTCAGGCAAGGCTGTCCAGAATTTACATTTATATTAAGGCTGCAAACCCCCGAGCTGCACTGCAGCTGAGGAAAGAGAAGCGCACGGAGCTGTTCACGACTTCATGATCAAACTGTTGTTTCACTCTTGTTTCACTCACTCTTATGTTGCTCTTTGCATTGAAATGCTCCCAGCAAGATGTGGAGGTTTTTTTTGGGGGATTATTTCATCCCAAGATGAGGTTTTTGTTGCTTAAAATGTTGAAAAACTGCAGTACTTTGGTTTGGTTGGGATTTTATGTGCTGTGAGAATTTTACTGATCTCAGGGCTGCATTAATGGTTTGTTAACATTGCGTCATATTCCACAGAAGAAGCACATTACGAGAATCTTAAACACTGTCCTAAATCACTTCAGCTTTCATTCATCATACGGTGTGCTATAGTTATACCGTATACTTTTTCATCCATCTAAATGATCCTTTAGAGTTCTTCAACAATTCCCACAGTGGGCAAGGTGTTGTTGATGGCGTACACTCAACTTTCTTCTTCTTATTTAAAAATGTAATGCATCACATTTTATGGATCAGATATAGATAAGATTTGGGCACTGCAATCGCAGTATCTGAATCCCAGTTTACTCTTTTGTAGAGTGTCTATTAAATAGGATGTAGAAAGTGAGTGAACAAGGGCAGGATTTTGACTCAGCCTTAGAAATGCAGTATCTTGAACTTAGTAGGTCACATCTAACACATTTGCAAAACTTAAATCACACATGGGGAAAAAGGACCACGATCGGCCTGCCAACCATCTTAATCAGCCTTAAAAGGAAAACAAAACAGCCCCCCAGAATATCATTAAGAGACAGCATCATGCTAATTTGTGTCTACAGTCATCAGCTACTTTAATAGGTACACCTTGCTAGTACTGGATTGGACCCTCTTTTGCCTTCAGAACTGCCTTAATTCTTCATCTCATAGATTCATACTGACATGATAGCATCACACAGTTGCTGCAGATTTGTTGGAAGCAAATCCGTGACGTGAGCCTCCCGTTCTGCCACATTTCAAAGGTGCATCAGTCATCAGAAGATAGGTACGCTGTGGTCATAGGGAGATAGATGTGGTCAGCAACAATACTCAGGTAGGCTGTGGTGTTTAAACGATGCTCAGTTGGTACTAAGGGGCCCAAAGTGCACCAAGGAAATAGCCCCCACACCATTACATCACCACCACCAGCCTGAACTGTTACTAGGCAGGATGGATCTATGCTTTCAGGCAGGATGGATCTATACCTTTTCTTACAGCAGAAGGGACTCATCAGACCAGACACCATTTTTCCAGTCTTGTATTGTTCAGTTTTGGTGAGCCCTTGCAAATTGTAACCTCAGTTTCCTGTTCTTAGCTGACAGGAGTGGCACCCGGTGGGGTCTTCTGCTGCTGCAGCCCATCTGCTTCAAGGTTCAACATGCTGAGCGTTCAGAGATGCTCTTCTGCATAGTTTGGTTGCATTCTTTGAGTTGTTGTTGCCTTCCTGTCAGCTCAAACCAGTCCGGCCATTCTCCTCTGACCTCTGGCATCAACAATACATTTTCACCCAGAGAACTGCTGCTCACTGGATATTTTCTCTTTTGTCTGACAGTTTTCTGTAAACCATAGAGATAGTTGTGCAGGAAAATCCCGGGAGATCAGAAGCTTCTGAAATACTCAGACCAGCCTGCCTGGCACCAACAATCATGCCGCGTTCAAAGTCACTTAAATCACCTTTCTTCCCTGTTCTGACACTCAGTCTGAACTTCAGCAGGTCGCCTTGACCATGTGTACATGCCTAAATGGATTGGACTGCCATGTTATTGGCTGATTAGATATTTGTGTTAACGAGCAGTTGACGAGGTGTGTCTAATAAAGTGGCCAATGAGTGTAACAGGAAGTGGAAACAAGGAAGGCAAGCAAAGTAAGACATATTCAAAACACAGGGAGACAAAGTATATAAACAAAACATCGACCAAAACCCAACAAATATTTTACAAGAACCCATGACAACTCTTACTATCAAACCCTGACAGTGTTTTTTATAAGGAAAGTGTAGAAAAATCATTAGTTCATTGTGGGACTTAAAATGTGTCTCCTGTGAATGATAAAATGAACCCCTCTTCCCTCCAAATGTGGACTTTTCTGCCCTTTAAAAGTGGAAAATATTCACCATACGTGTGCACAAATCAACAGATGTCAGACGGGCCTGATGAAAAATGTGCTCAAGCAAATGAAAATAAGGGAAAGGAATTTGTGTCTAGAAACACACAAATGCTGTGACTGTTTCACAAATGTCTCTTCGCAGATGTTGTTGTGGATGTGTGCGAAGTTGTTTTCAGAAGACATTTCATACACAGATTCAACGTGCTTTTCTACTGCATTAAAAACAGGGAAGTTTTGAACCTGTTTTAAAGGCGATTAATGTCGAGGCGAGGGTTATATCATCAGGATGTTTTGTGTTTTGATATGTGGTGACTAAATGCTGCTTCACTCAGATGCACCTCAGGAGTCATAGTTTTTATGCTTTTACACAGACTTGCACCTTTATTAATCAAAGAAACATGCAGGGAGATGCTCTTCTTTTATGCAGATAATTCAGCTAGGTATGCCTTTGAAGGGGTAAGACTTCTGTGTAGTTGGCCTTATTATCCATAATTTGCAGGTCATGCTGTGGGTTTCTGAAATGTGTTTAGCAGTGGCTTTCAAGGACCTCTCTTGAGAAACACCTAATTGACTGGATGAATTAAATCTCACATTTGAAAATATCAGTGAAATGTGTAGATGGTATTTGGCAGCAATCTCTCAAGTCTTCAAATGTCATTAGAATATCATAATTATATATTTCTCTGAGACAATGAAGTCCACCAGCTTTCAATACACAGTGTTGTCATTGTCTTGCTCAACGAAAGTTACATCAGAACAAACAGCTGCGGACAACAAGAATCTGACAGCAGAACTGAGACAGTGCTGCGCTTTGTTTTTGCAGATCATGACTCTGGAAGACGGCTTCTGAACTTTGAATTTGAAGTCTTAAGCTACAGGACCAACAGCAGATAAAGAGGTGCCACACCGAGCTACAGCCAGGTATCGTCACAACTAACCAGTGTTTTTTTAATTGATCTTTGGCTTTAAATATGGTGGTGGTTGTGTTGTTTTTTGTTTTTTTTTTTAATAGCTGGTACTGGTCCTGGTACAAAAACTCAAAAAAAGGACAAAAGTAACACTAACAACAAATCTAAATCCAAATCAGAGAATTTCCAAATAGTCACAGCAATCTGATGGCAATCCCTACACATTCACAACCACGCTGCAATATCTAAAGCTGTTTTCATGCATGAACTTTGGACAGTTTTGGGAGAATCGGGTCAGGACATTTTCTTCAGTTGATCCTTCTAACATCTAGCATGCAGCAGGAATCAGGAAACTAGGTTGAGACTGTCTGAGAAAAGTTCAAGACTCTCTAGTGCCTGTGTGAAAACAGCTTAAGCTGTAGCTTATACGTTGCTACCTGTTGCTAATTTAGTAATCTATCATCTTAACACAGTTTTTGCTGCATCTATAGCTGGCTTTTTCATGGTCTGTATGGTTGTAATGACTTCAGGAGGTGATATAAAAGTTGTTCGGAGTTGCTCAAGTGGTGGCTGGTTGTTTTTTGGTTTTATATTAGCTATATGGGAGGAAAGAACAGATTTCAATTTTCTCATCGTTGGATCCCTGCTGTAGTTGGTGACGTCCTTGTTTGCATTTATACTTGTGCGTTGTTGTGTTTGCATTGCTCTGCAATCATAAGTAAAACTGAGCTGATCATGTTGGATTTGGAGCTAATAAACAGCTGAAATGTAGGAAGGAGAGAAGAATTCAGAACCGACTGAGTCTATACGTACTGTCAGAGATATGAAGACAAGAAAAACAGCAGATGCCCACACAGTCAATATATTTTGTTTATATTGCATACTGCTACCACACAGACCTATTACATTTCATGGGTTGCATATCAGGCTACAGTTTAGGCTTTGTGGTAGGGTATAGAGTGACGCCATAGCCTACACCATAGATTTAATGCAGTACTATAAATCAGACATTGAGCTTTCACCTAACTGGAAAAATGGCAGTTGTTGGTTTTTATTACTGGAGAACCACCAAAACAAAGAAACGGGCATTATCTAGGTCATACCCAGCAAGAAAAGTGTCTGCTCAATCAATATAGCACAAAAAATAAGAGTTTATTTACATTTAACATGTCCATATTAGCCTTTTGCTGGCACTATTTACAACAGTTTGGATCTACTGGAGCTTTTGGAAAAAACTTGGCATTCCCAGTTATAAATAAGGACTTAGATGTTGATGTAAACGCCATGTATAAGTGGGAATTAAGGTCCTTGTGTTTCCAAGGACAGTTACAGGCAGTGGTGCTATGGTGCCTTAAAAACACACTTCATATATTCATATTCATAATATGAGCATAACTCTTTCTGCCATTAAAGTTTCAGAAAGCTAATTTGTTTTCCCCTCTCCAGATGGAGGTGAATGCAGTTGAAAAACGCCATCGAACCCGATCCAAAGGAGTCAGAGGTATGTGTCTGCCCATCTGTTTTTTTGCC
Organism: Paratilapia polleni; assembly: GCA_015106735.1. Lineage (NCBI taxonomy): Eukaryota > Metazoa > Chordata > Actinopteri > Cichliformes > Cichlidae > Paratilapia > Paratilapia polleni. The sequence goes on along the minus strand of VUQI01047274.1, from coordinate 41,846 downwards.
AGCATGGCTCAAGACCTCTGGAACACATCACTGTCCATTAGGAAAAACGCGCCGGTGAAGGCAGCCTTGCCAAGCTAGCTATCTAATATGTTAGCTTTTAAGACAGCTGCTCCTGTCCCGAAACTTCATACAAACTATAATGTAACATATCTTTGAATATCTATTCCTTGAGAAAAGTCTGCACGTCAAAGTGTCCTTGTGCAAGATACTGAGCCCCAAAATGCCCTTGATGCATCCACTGTGTGCATGATAATTAGAAAGTGCTTAAAAGGCATGGAATAAAGAGCTTTATGAATCTCTGTGTGTGTGAATGACTGAATGTGGCTTGTACACTAAGTAGAGTAGAAAAGTACCTGTCCATTTACTATGGTATGACGTGAATAGAGGACTTAACCTTTTAACATCTACAAGGCCTCCAATGAACCACTTAAGGGTAGGGTTAGGGTTAGATATCATTTTAGCCACATGCTGAACATGCATAGTTTTAGAAACTAAAAGATGTTGGCATTAACATTTCCATTTGGGTATGCCAAATAGGTGAAAATTTAAGATAAAGTAAAGGTACCCCTAACTCTACCCTTAGACCTAAGCAGGTTGTCGATGACCTGGTGGATTTTAAAAGGTAAGTTATCATTAGCTGGTTTAGATTGTAACACTTTTTGAAATTGTATTTTGATAAGCCCACTGTGTGAGATTACTTCTCCCTGTACGGTGAACATGCTTAACTTTTGCCTACTCTGCTAACAAAAAAATCTGAGCAAATGGACGTCCTACTGGTAGTGATTGTGCATTTAGTGAACATGGATAATTTTCACATTGATATAGAGAAAACATGGAAAATTTAACATATATCACAGGTTGTATTTGCAGCCTCCACTTCATGCTAAATACAGTAGAATAATACCCCCAACCGGTGGTGGCAGATGTCTGCCCCTCCCTGAGCCTGTTTCTACTGGAGGTTTCTTCCTGTTAAAAGATGAGTTTTTCCTTCCCACTGTTGACAAGTTTTTTGTGTTGACAAGGGTTTTCTCTCTAATATTGTAGGGTCTTTACCCCACAGTATAAAGCGCCTTGAGGCGACTGCTGTTGTGGTTTGGCACCATATGAATAAAATTGAATTGAATTAAAATAAATAACTGCTAATCTGAAGCCCAATTACAGGAGATGTGTTCATTAATGTTGGCTCATGACTGTTGAAAGTGTTAATCTTTGTTGTTTTGCTGTCTGCAGCCACCGTGGAAGCAGTAACGCAGGAGTTATTCAGGTAGGTAAACCTCTGCTGAGCTCATGCATCCATCATTGTGTTGCACTTTTTTTTTTATTGCATTTTGGCTTTGTATTGAGGCAGCAGCTAGCATTCATCAAAGAAAATATTACTGAGAGACTTTGCCTGTAATAATCAGTTATATGTCATTTCGATCCATCATCTCGCAGTTCTTATTCTTAGGCCCACCACGTCTACTGTAGGGGTCCAGCCTTGTAAAATACAGGAATTGGACTGATGCAGTGCACCAGATTTTTGAACCTGAGTTGAGCTTGAAGGCAGAGTCAGTAAATACTGTCAGTCTCATGTTAATATGTCCAACACTGTGTATTACATGAATAGCTAATTTAAATTAAATGCGGCCAGTAATTCATTAAATTTTGATGACTGACTAGAGAGAAACAGCAGCAGCTCCTGACAGTGAATGCTGAATACCACTGCTACCTGTGTGTGTGTGTGTGTGTGTGTGTGTGTGTGTAAGTGTGGGTGTATGAGAAGGGCAGGTTTCTGCTTCACTTAATCTCATTTAGTAAAACTGACAAATATTGGTGTGTGCAGCAGATTATGGTTGAACCCGGTTTGATCCAGGTCAGCGCTTTACTGTAAACAACATGTCCTGCCTGTGCCGTGTGAGCCTGGAGCGAAGGAGCAGAAAACTCAGCATGATTCACCCGGAATTTAAATCTGATGGGTGCTGGCGAGGGCCAGACATGGACAGAGGAACTCTGAAGTCAGCAGCAATCGTGGAAATGATTCATGAAATAAATACTGTGAAATACTATAAGAACATCATGAGCAATCGCTTGAATGTTTTCATCAGTTTTATTTTTTCCATCATAGTCGCTGACTAATCTGACTAATCTGCAGGGATAAACATGTACAAATAAATTTGTCATTGTGGTGTGATGCGGCAGATTTGGGGAGAAAAAAGTGAAATTAAAATTCTACCATGACTTAATTTAAATTGCTAAATAAACACATCACATCTGTCAGCTCAGTGGGAATCAGAGATGCAGTTAATGCTGCACCACAGCTATGAATTTTAACTTTAGCTGCAGCGATTTCTGGGATGACTAATGAGTACAGCTAATGGTGGACATTTACAGTTCCCTGTGGATGGAGCCTGGTGTTTTGGTGGCCCCCCTTGACCTTTCTTCTGGTGCAACCATTGGGCTGCAATTTCAGCTTGTACCCAGGAAATGTCAACATTTGATGAGCACACTGTGGGGACAAACTCTCATCTAAATCCCAGTGTGCCTGATGCGTTTCTGGCTGCAGCCTGAAGAATACAAGAAAAGAAGCAAAAACCATACCTGATTTTAATTTAGCTGTTATACCCTTCAAGGTTGTCTCCTTTTGTGGCTCTGTCAATGGTATTGAATTTCAGTTTAGGGAAGAGGACAAAGTCCAAGGAAATAATGGTGCACAAACCATGTCAAAGTTAAAAAAAGTGGGTGTAGGCGGCTCAGTACTTTTGTCCACACACACACACACACACACACACACACACACACACACACACACACACACACTGTTATAATGGTGGTTCTCGTATTTAAACATGGCAGAGGTTTCAAATAATGTTGCAAGCATATCTATAAGTAGCCCCTGTAAGTCAAAAGCTCAGGTTCAGACTGCTCTAAACAAAGTTTCAAAATTTTTTTCCGCTCCTGAATCTGTATGATGTCAATGAGAGGGGATATCCCTAATATATAGTCATCTCAAGGTCTGAAGCCCCACCCACTATTTTGGGCTGTGCATAGTTCCACTACAAGACAAATAAGAATCATTTTGAACTGTGAATCATGCAAAGCTACTCTAGTAGAGTCCAAGAATAAATGTATGGAGCTGGAAATGAACAGGATAGGTCCCCTGTGATTAATATTATACTGCAAGATGGCATGGTTGGTGGAAAAAAAACATGTTCAGTGAACGGTTTTCTAATATGTTCAGCATTGGTGTATTTGTGACATATTGATAGAATTGATAGAATTGTAATGAAATGTAATTTTTTTTTTTTTTGGTGGTCTGTTTGCTGTATGTACGTCCAGCCTTATGGATGTGATGCTCCTTCATTTATGAAAGCAGCCCTTCTGTTGGAAATTATTCCTTTTCAGTCGTATACTGTAGCTTCAGTCAGTGGTAATTACAAATATGCATCTCAATAGTGCAAAAAATTGGAGAAACTCACAATCGGAGGGTGCAAATTTAAACAAAGCTATTATATTATGTCACATGACCCACAAACAGGGTCTAAACTTTAGCTCAGGGAAGTGTAGTACACAGCAAGCCTGTCAGTGTGCTCTTCAAATAAGAGGTACTTGAAACTGTTTTAATAGTTCGGTGTCTTGTTTGCTACACGTGAGGGCGCTGACATCAGTAAGACTGATCTTTGTACTGTGATTGGGAAAATAATACTGAAGTCAAAGACATATTCAGTTGCTGTGGAAACAAGTGGAAATACCTTGCCACAGAAGAGAAAAAAAAACATTTTGTAATGGTAAAGAAAAAGACTCAATAAGACACTTGTGTTTGTTAAGATTAAGGTCGCACTGAGGCATTGTAAAAAAGTTTTGCCATGTGTGTTTGACATTGAACAGACACACACACACACACACAGAGCTGTACTGGGATCAATAACACAGTGCTATCGGTCTCAGCTCCCACACTGGTTGATGAGCTGCCTCACCTTGAACAAACAATCTCCTTCTCCTCCTCTTCTTTTCTTCCATTTGTTCTCCCTCTCCTCTTTCTCTTGCTCTTCCTCCTCCATTTGTCTTTTTTCCTTCTTTCCCACCTCTCTGTCATTCCCTTCTTTGTCTTCCCATTTCTAATGCTCATTCTCTTGTCCCTGTGTTTTGCATCCATTTCTTTTTCCAATTCCTCTCATTTACCTACCTACAATCCTACCCTCCTTCCTCCTCTTTAACCTCCTCCCCTCTGCTCTCCTCCTCCTCTGCCTCCCGGCGCTCGTGAGCCTCACCTCTATTTTCGAGCACCTCTCATTTTAGCCTGAGGTTGCACGGCGTATAGATCAGGTGATGTCGGGTGGGTGGAAGGGTGGGTGGAGCTCTGCGGTGTGGGGTCAGAGGTCATGCAGGGTGTGGAGTCCCTGAAGGCAGGCGGCGTGATTTGGCTCCATGGTCTGCGTGTCTTCACTGCAAAGCGGCCTGAAAGCGTGACTCAGAACTCAGGAGAAATCTATAGTCATGATGCAAAAAATAAAGAGACAGAATCAGTTCAACCTGCTGCTGACAGAGGAAAATCTGTCGTAATTAACCAAAACAAACTGACAAAAAAAATGCAAAAGGTCATGTTGGACTAGTGAGACAAAACATAATCCAAGAAATCAAGGTTGGATCACAGATTTGATTTCTGAAGGCTTTGTCGAACAGCTAACACTTCACAGTGGTTTATGATACTGTAAGACAGGATTGATAATCATGAAGGGAACAAGTAGAGATGCAGGTACAAAGTAATCTGCAAACAGTACATGTATGCATGTATTATTTTTTCATGTAATAACAAGACAAATAAACAGAAAATCCCTAGGACAAAAAGGTCGTCTCCTTTTGCCGCGCTGCTTTGCTTCCAGCATGACTAATAACTTTAGATCGCTCCGTCAAAGGTTGTTTTATGACCCAAACACTTGTGCTTCTGTGATGTGTGCTGGATCTCCTCCAAAATGACCCTTTGATTTGAATTTCATTTTGGCAAAGAGGACCGTGTTGCAGAGAGCCAAATCTTGCGAAATTTCCTGCACAATCCTGTGAGCATTTGAAAAGAAAAAGTCCTCCCGATTGTGTTTCTGACCTGATGCGCCACCTTTGGGCTTGGACACTTGAGAACTCTTTAATTGAACAAATTAGCCAGAGAAGGGACCCAGATCTCATCGGCAGGAATGATCCTCAACGGTGAAAATCAGGTCAGATTGAAGCAAATGTTGATACTGGCTATCTGCTCATGTTTGAGGTCCATGGTGAAATTGCAAATGCACACACGCAACCCGTCTGAACGAGATCTCCATGAAGCGATCAAAAAAACAGCTGCCATACTGGAAGTGGTTCAAATGTCGCAAGAAGATGACCCCAGGGGGTATAATTGTTAACGGCTAAATTTATATACGGCACTATTTTTTGCTTCATATGGAAGGAGTGGTTCAGTGGTTAGCACTGTCGCCTCACAGCAAGAGGGTCCAAATCCACCGGCCAGCCGGGGCCTTTCTGTGTGGTGTTTGCATGTTCTGCCTGTGCCTACGTGGGTTCTCTCTGGGTACTCCGGCATCCTCCCACAGTCCAAAAACATGCGTGGGTTCGGTTAATTGGTGGTTCTAAATTGGCCGTTGGTGTGAATGTGAGCGTGAATGGTTGTCTGTCTGTCTGCGTTAGCCCTGTTATACACTGACGACCTGTCCAGGGTGTGCCCAGCCTCTCGTGTGTTAACGTGTTCACGCACAAATCCTCATTCTGAAAACAAAAAGTCTGCTCCAGGAAAAAAAGGGAAAATACATTTAAAAAATACAACAACGACAACAACAAAAATTGCATGGTTTACATGAAACAACTATTCCCACTGACTTTCAGATAGATTCCCATCCTGCATAAAATTCAAAACAAGCTACCCAAACCTTTTTAAACACCTCTTGTTTGTCCTTCAGTTCTTTATTGTGGGAGGTTTGACATAATTTGTCTCCAGTGTGTAACATTTGGTCTATGAGTAATTTTTCTGAAACAATTATCTATTATCTTTTTGGCACTTAAAGAACTGAGGTTCATTAATGAGGTTCATTTTCGTCAGTAGAAACAGCTTTGGGTCTGGTGGAATTTCTTGTGAGATAATTTTCTCACATCATGCTGACTTCTTCCCAAAATGTTTGAATCTTTCTGCAAAACACAATGAAACAATGTTCTATTGTGCATTTAGTATATATGTATATCTGGTATGACTTTAATGTAATAATTTAATCTGTCAGAAGTTATATATGTTTGCATTAACCATGTACAGTGTGTTAATCTGAAAGGTGTGTTCACTGTCTCAGTTACAGCAAGAGCTGATTTCCAATCCTCTGCTGAGATTTCAGTTTCCATATCTTTGTTCCAGCTTATGTGGTGATGCCTCTGATGAGCAGGATGTAAGCTGATGATAAAACTCATTATCTCAACAGGTGTCAGTGGAGGCCTAGTAACTGAATTAAGCTGTTATGTACAATTGCTTGTATTTGATTGGCCAGCACTGGATGTTTTGCGGGATAAGGTCATCATATTGTGCTGAAAAGAAAAAAAAAAATCAACTGTCGTCCTTGCATTTTTGGCTGAAGCCTTTTGTGTTGGTGTCGGATTTGAAATGAATGAGGAGGCTGAGTTGTTTCATGAAGTGCTGTTGTTTGTCTGATTACCGACTGTAGGAATAATCCACTGAAAAGCAGACAGTCACACTAGTCACCTTGATTTCAGAGGAACTATACTGGAGTCCAATGGTGAAAAAAAAAAAAATCATAGCTAGGGAGACCAGATCGCAATAAACTAAATGTGGACAAATGTGGGACGTTACTAATGCTGAGAGGTAAAATTCCACCGGCTTCACACAATCGTGAGTAGTTTTCTAATCTTTATTGTAGCTTTTTTTTCTCTGCTTTGTGCTAATTTCCATTATATTCCCTTTAAATCTGCATGAATTGTGACTTCGTGGCGATTCACGTTTTTCCCAGTTGGGTTTAGTGCTTTCTTCACAGCTAGTGGATAAAAGCCAGACTTTAGAAAAGTGTCAGTCCTGCAGTGTTTACTTTTTAAAACTAGAGGCTCAGCATGTGGGAAATGGGATATTGTGGTGCAGTCTCACATAATAGTCAAAACAGTTCCCACTTTTCCAAGAAGACACCTCTAAGTACTTTGCGTGGAGTTCATGGCTGATGGTATAAAACAGGAGTGAGCAACATTTTTTCTTCCAGAGGTCTATCCTGATTTGGACAAAGTGAGTGATGGGCCACACATTGGGCAGCTGACATTTAACAAACACAAAGCTGAATAATGTTAAACTCCACAAATTTGGAGACTCCTTTATATACTGGAGTTACCATTTCATAAGTGTTTGTTAACAGGTAATAAGATGCTTATAAGACCTTATAAGAGTCTTATTAACATGACGTCATGCATTAATTCAACTGTATATTAACCTTTATAAGGCTATGCTCTCTCTTTAGATGTGGTAGCTGCAGAAAAAGCATAGTGAACTGTTAAAAAGTGCATAATATTCAACTTATTAATCTTAATACAACATTGTTCTCACTTTATATTCGGTAGCTGCAAAAAGCATAGTTAACTGTTAATAAAGTCCATCATTAACTATAAAGAAGTTCGTTATAAAGTAAAAATTAAAATATGGTATCATCTTAAGCAACAAAAGAAAGCTAGTACAGGTTTAACCATGATATATTAGGTTGGTTAGTTAAGACTATATATATAGTGTTAATAATACATAATTAAATGTCAATTAAATGTAATTTTATAAGGACTGGTAAGCATCTTATTACTTATTAAATAAGTAATTACTTATTAATGCTTAATGCAAAGACCTTATTATAAAGCATCAACCTAGTTTGCTTTTTTAAAGCTATATGTGTCAATCTTATATATATGATATTATTTGATTACTTTATTGTCTCCCATAGGAGAAAATCTTCCTGGATTAGGCAACTGCTGCAACCAACTAAACAGCAAACAACAAAAACCCTAACACTTTTAGTAAATTGAGACCTTAAAATAAATAAACAATAGATTAATAAATTAATAAATAGTAATTTTAAAAAAGTTACCTCAAACCTTTCTACTCGTCTGTCTGTCCTACATGAGCTGTTCATTTATCAGTTTAACTGACTGAGGGACAAATAAATGTTTCCAGCAGTTAGGCTAACACAAAGGAACACCTGTACCTCCTCCCAGAGTTAATTAGCTCAAACTCAGAGTTCAGCATGTGTGAAGGATCAACTAAAATCCTGTTAGCGTGCCGAACAGTGGACTGTTCCCGTGATCTTTCCTGTCGTTTTACCGAGATTCAAAAATTGGAGCTTTACACTTGAAGTTTCCAAACCAGCTGGTGATCCCATGACATAAGATGGACTCTATAGCAGTACTATAAAAAATTGACACAATATTGCTGCATACACAAAAACCCCCCAAAAAACAAAATGGAGATGCTGATGACAGACACACAAACACTTTCCACGTGTATGTGACAAGTAAGTGCATTATCATTGTGCGAAGTAACCTGTCTGTCGTGGCAATGTATGGTAATAGAGGTCTGGTCTCCAACTGATCTGGGATCTGCAATCATTTCTTCAGTTTCAAGTGATGCTCATCACACCAGTTCACAAGCCTGTCCACTCCTGCTCTGTGGCTGGAAACAGAGTTACCTGAGAGTAGACTAACAATAACAGCGTCATCTGAAAATTTCACAACATATCATTTAGGCTGGGACCTTGCACAGTTATTTAGTCTGTTATTTGACTGGCTGCACTGCTGGAATTTATATATACTTTGAAGTTACACTGAAAGTATTGCTTACAAAAACCAACTTACTTGAAAGTTTTATTGGATTTTAAATTAGCCTTGATCTTGCCAATTGTCTCATGTGTGCCACAGCATAGGTCATGCATTGCATTATAATATAAATATGGACTCAAGGGAGACTTTTTACAATCATCAGAAGAAAATAATTAAAGTACGTGCCTGCATCAGTGACTGAAGAAAATATTAGAAATCAGAGACACTAACGATGGATGCATAAACTCAAATCATTTTCTCTTGTGTGCTGGATTGAGATGGTGTGTGTGTGTGTTACAGAACAATAAAATCCAGACTTACTGAAGTACAGTTGATGCGCTGCTTGGTTTGTTCTGATGGTGTGTGCTTCCTTCTCAGCTGTCCCACCCCCGGCTGTGACGGCAGCGGTCATGTCAGCGGGAAGTACGCCAGGCACCGCAGGTATGAGCTGCTCGACATGTTTTGTACAGTGTAAATGACGTTCCTAGACTCTGTAATTTTAGGCGTCGTAAGATATTGCTGACTCAGTGTCTTTGAGCTGGTGCTGCTTTTTGTTTTTCTTGTGCCTGAGATATGGAGCTGCTTTTAATGAAGTCTGTGAAGCTGAGGTCTGAGGGTACCCTCAAATATATGCTGTACCAAGTCTTCTGATAGTCTCCTAATCAGCACACTGGCTCAGTCATACCCCACTTGTGGAACTCATAGTAATAATCTTTATTTTAGCACTTACAAAGGGCTTCACACTGGACAGCAAATTAAAACTAAATGTGTTACAAGGTGCTTTAAATTCAGCAGTGAAATAAAATGAAAATGATAAGATAAAAAGATAAACCCAGTTCCCGTGGTACGAGCTAAAAGACAATTCAAAAAAGAGAAACGAACTGAAATAAAGTGAAAAAGATGAATAAACTCAGGGAAATACTCGAATAAAATTTGAACAGTCCATTTTAAGAATGGGTTTAAAAGACGCTAATGATGCCACCAGCTGATTTCCTCCAGCAGGTTGTTTCAGAGCCCCGGGGCCTTCAAACACCACTGAACAGATAAAACACCTCAGCCTGTGACTCTTTACACTGTATACTGGGTTGTGTGGTGTTAAGAGGTCATACATGTAGTTGAACTTTAATAGTAAGTCATCAAAAGGAACTTAACATTAAATTTTAAATAAAAACACTTTGACAGCTCGTCATATTCTCCTCTGTTCATGTGATGAGACTGAGGAGGAAGCATGTGACACAAAAAAAATAAAGATAAATAAAGATATTTAAAAGGTGCTAGAAATTTTTTTTACTCAATGTAAATCTTCTAACATGAATTTACTTTCAAATTTAATAATAAGTTTCCCAGATCAGATATTTCTGCTCTACAAGTCTGGATTCCTTTTTATACTCATGTAAAACAGGTTATTTTAATTGACCAAGACTGGCAAAAAGTAAGTGTCTGGATACAGATTAGTATGTGATATTTTCCAATCATAAAGAATCCTTCCAGAAAAATTCCTGAAGATCAACTCCAGAAGTTCAGTCACTTCTATGTTGGACCAAGCCCGACCTCGGGTGAAATTTGTCATGAAAATCCAACCATGACTTTTTGAGTAATATTGTTAAAAAAACTGAACGACCGACTGACCAAAACAAATTGCATAACATCCTGGTTGGAGGTAATAACAAAGTCATTAGAAGGAAGTCTTGCAACTCAGCAGCCATCTTGATCAAAACTGAGCTTTTATTTTGAAACTCTCACCTAAATGAATGGGGAGAGAGCCATTCACTGGTCACTCAGAAATAAAAACTACATGTATAGAATCACCAGTCAAATTTTGGTGACACTGCCCAAAAATAGGGTTTAAAAGGTTACTCCTACCACATGTGTGCATAGTTTATCAACAATAAGACTTCTGAAACTGTCGTGAGCCTCTTCTTTGTGTCACTGCAACAACACAATTTGGTTGTATGTTTTCTATTTTGGCTATTGATTGGCTCTTTTGGCACACGGCAGTCACCATCTTCAGTGCTTCAGAATTCTCCCTATTCAGGATTCTTTGAGTGCCATGTCTCCTCCTTTTAAAATTTCACTGGAAAAAAAATTCTTTTTTTCATCTTTAAATGAAGGAAATTAATTCTGTATTTGTCAAAAATGCAGTGAAATCATCACTTGGGAGACAAAAATTAAAGTAAATATGACAATATAAGATATAAACAGACAAAATGGAAAATAAAGTCAAAAAGAATAACAAAAAAGTTAGAGACTTTTCTTGGCAGTGGCCTGCACACTTCAAACGTCTCACTCAGCAGCTGAGAAAACGAATCCTACCAACATTAAATGGGCTCATGTCACGGTTTCAGACCTCCTCGATCAGCAGGTCGCAGCCTTCATCTCAGTAAATTTGTCCCTCTGTCATGAGGCTGCAGATAGAAAAAAAACCAATCTGGTGGAGTGTGTAGCTGTGAAGTCCTCAGGTCACATCACTCGGACTGGAGGACAGATGGTTTCTGCCTCAGATCTCAATCACCTCTGGAAATGGCGAATTACCAACAAAATTAGAGGACCTCTAAAATAGAAATGCATAAAAAAATTTCTCACAAAAATACTGAGCACATTATTTATCCAGATACACAGAAGTAAAACAACATGAAACCACCAAACTTTTTCTGCACACATTCTGGTAGAAGACATATAAATTATAAAAACCAGGTGAAATATATATCAAAGCAAGTCTGCTGTAGCTCCAGTGAAGTAGACATGGATCACAGAGGTTTTCCCTCAAAGAAAATCTATTTGAAATCTGAATATGAGAATGTACAAAAGGTAAAAAAAGAAAAAAAAAAGATTTAAACATTTATTATGAAATCAAAGCACTTGTTGAGATATTTTATGGTTATTTTGGAGTATCTCCACTGTATTTTTTTAAGTGTAGGTGGTTGGTGTGTGTGGGGGAGGGCGGCATGCAGAGGGTGCACAGCTAAGGACAGCATTTCTTTAATGCCTGTGGTAACAAAGAGATAATGAGAAGGGCATGATGGTGAACCGCTGGTGGGGCAGACTGATGGTGCAGCGAAGAGCAAAGAGAAGGCTCGGGAATTTCAGCATCAGGGATACAAAGAGTCAAACGCC
>VUQI01047274.1:0-23668 GCA_015106735.1 Paratilapia polleni | reverse complement strand
TTTTTTTTTGTTGTTTTTTTTTTAACATAATAGACATGCATATCTGATTTAATGCTCTATCTCCAGATCATAAGATAATAGGAAGCTACTTACTTCTAATTGAGAAGTAGAATAATTGTAGTCAAGTCAAGCCCCTTTTATTTGTGTAGCACTTTTAAAAACAACAGGAGGTGACCCAAAATGCTCTCCGGTTGATCATATAAAAGTAACATAAGAACTATACAGAATATATACTGATAAGAATGAATAGGTAGTGCAAAAGACTATGAGAGAAATACAAAACATGAAAACCACAAAAACATGGTGGCAAATAAACAAAAATGCGTAAAAAATATATCCTTGTAATTTTCTGCCAGTACATTACCTTTTTTTTTTTTTTTTTTTTTAACAGAGGTTTATGGGCATTTCTGTAAATGGTAAATAGTAAAATTCAATGTGTGGTTAAAAAACAGAAATTACTGTATTTTTACAGATTTCCTTTCAGTGTAAATATGTAAATATGATTAAAATGAGCAAATAAAAAGTAATAATAAAATAAATAGAGAAATAAATAAATAACTCTAAGAAAAGTAAGAAAACATTGACAGCAGACTTGACAAAAACCCACGGGGCACCTCAGACTTAACATAAAGTGGGTAAATATAGGTGGCTCCTGACCTGATTTAATATTTTTAACTGCTGGACTGGACTTTATGTGGGATGGCAGGCTATTCTAGAGCCTGGGGGCAACCACAGAGAAAGCCTGGCCACTTTGGAGAGTTGAGGACTGAGAGAAGTTGGTGGGAGGAGGACCTAAGAGACCTGGAAGCAGAATATGGAGTCAATACATCTGTAATATCATTACTGTGGAGCTCATCCATGGAAAGCATATAGTAACATTTTAAAATAGTTTATAATATAGTGTATAGTATATTCCTTTGTACTAAACTCTTGGAAAATATAAAGTACCTTATTGCATGGCTTGTCACTGGAGTGGTACCCTCTAAAGTACCACAGTTATACTTTTAATACAGATACTTATTTATACCCAGGGACCAGTCTTGAACCTGTGGTGACAGTTTTGTACCACCTTAATATTACAGTATAAAAATTGACATTTTAAAAAGGTTCAAAACTCAGGATGGGGGGGCACCCATTAATTTTTTTATTTTGCACACACTTGGAAATGGACTGGCATTTGTAAAGCACTTCTAGTCTTACTGGCACATCAGACTTTATCACCTTATCCTAACATGCATGTAATTTTAACTGTGGGAGGAAACTAGAGCACCTGGACAAAACCCACTAAGCACAGGGAGAACAAAGACCCTGGGAAGATCTAAACCAAGAGCCATTTTGCTGTGAAAAGTGCTAACTGCAGCACCACTGTGCTGCCAATATACAAGACTGATATAGAATGAAACTCGTCAGAATGTACTAAGTAAACAGTAACGTTAAAATGTAAGAGTAAAATAAATATTTTATATAATTTCTTTATGCATTTGGTGGAACATAGGCTGTCTCTTAATACTGAACCCTAAAATCTAGACTTTGTGCACCTTTTACCACTTATACATATATTTACTTACTTTGCACTTCAGAAAGGTACATGTAGTTATCTTGCAGTCCAATAATTAGCCCTAAGGGGTATGTTTCTGTAGATTGTACCTGCAGTGACAGAAATGGACTTTTACTATACCTCAGTGCACTGAAAGTCTACCAGCTGCATTTTCAATCGAGAAAGTGAGGAACAGTTTTACATGCTCTATCTGAACATAATAAACATTACACATATTTAGTGTCACTATATGACATATCACATGTATTATTATTTTTATCATTCGAGAGATAAATATGCTTAAAGAGAGATTGGTTTTGGTTGTTGTAGCAGTTGCTGCTTGTTTGCATCACCCACGCTCGATCCCTCGATTCTCAAACTGGGATTTTCTGACTTCAGTAGCAACAAAACCTAAAATCTAGGATTCAGATCATCCCTTCGGAAAACATAGAGGGATCACAGAGACACTACAGACGGGTTCTTTCTAGGTTAAGAAACTCTCTCTTAATGAACTGCTTGCACTGTGCTGCTTTAGGTAGGTTTCAATACGATCTCAGAAAATTTCTAGGTATATCTGATGGTTTCTTATTTGGTAATGCATTAGAAGTTGGTTTGGTGATATAGACTAACACTGATAGACACTTTCTTACATTGTGGTTGAGGCAGAGAAATAAAAAGAGGAAAGTCTTTTGTGCAGGTTTGTGCAAAAAACACACAGCGGGTTCTGTCAGAAAGATGCAGCCACCTCCTCCATCTCGCCCTCCAAACATAAAATAAGCTCTTTCATATGGAAATGGACTAATTGATTTCCTAAAACCCACATTAAAGCCGTGTATAATTGTGCTCACTGTTTTGGAGCAATTAAAGCAGAATTTTCCCAACAGTTAATGACTATTATGGGATTTGCGTAATTGAGGCCCCGCTTGAATAAGCTTTGTTTTTTTTGTTTTTTTCTAGCGGCAGATTTTGGTCCTCAGCGAGAGCGAGAGGAAATTCACTGCTGTGTCTTAACACAAGAACACACAGCAGAGGGAGTCACAGCTCTTTGACCTTTGAACCTCACACACACACACACACACACACACACACAAAGCCATTCGTACTCATGACCCTCACGATGTCCTCACACATCAGACTCTGGGCTTCTCTGCAGAGAGAAATGTTTCTTTAGGCTAAAAAGAAACTGTTGCTAGGAGAAATCTGACCAGTTCTCACTGTAATGAGCCATATGTAGGGAAGTTTTGGCAAAGAGTGTGATTATGAAATATTTATGTTATGATCATGACAATAATTGGCTTGTTTTTGAGTAAAATGTCTTGAATAGATTGTGATATATGGTATAAAGCTTTACATTCGTATAAAGTATGTCAACATGCCAAAAAAGTTTTATACAATGTCAAAATAATAATTTTTGACATCGTATATCACCCATAAATACCATTTATTAATTTTTTTTTTCAAAATTAATTTTTCTCTTTGTTCATTCTCTAAGTCCATAAATGGTGCACAGGCGCTTATAACGCCTATACACAGTGTCGGCAGGCAGTCTAAGTAGTTACGTGATTAAAAACTCAAACAGCTGTTGTTTTTTCACAACATTCATCTCTATGGATTCTATGAGAGCAGGCTAGACTTATCCAAGCAGGCCAAGGCTAAATATTCTTCTGACAATGAGTCCTGGAGGATGATTCTCAGTCTGAATGGTGCATTTCATTTGTGGGAATTAAAGCTCAAAGACATATGGAGACCAGTTATTAGAGGTGTGAGAACTTTTTTTTACAGTTTTGATTTCTTTTTGTTTTTAAATTCAGTTTAGTTTCAGTTAGTTTCCAGGGTGGGTTTGTATGTTTCATTTCAGTTTTTTGTTGAAAATGTTTAGTTTTAATATGTTTCTGTAACAGTTTTTGTTACAGAAACATTAGTATGTTTTTAGTATTATATAATGGGCAAGATTTAAGAAGTTGTAAGAAGGCGGTCGACTCACAGGACATCCCAAGTCTCATAGAACATATGCACCTAAAGCCTCGTCATGCTTGTGGTGTTGCTGTTTAATGTTACTAAAACTGAACTAAAGACATTTTCTGCATTTTCTTCTAGTTTCTGTCTTTTCATTTAACAGAGTTTTTGTTTGAATCTAGTTTCAGTTTAGTTTTGGTTACCTACAGTACAATAACCTTGATTCAGAAAGCCTCATTTTGATTTGATGAAGAGGTGTTTTTACTTTTACTTGTACATGTAGCTCTGCATTAAAATTTTCCATCACAGATTTCAGAAAGAAGAGGAAGGATCCAAATGCAAGACACACAAGGCAGAAGAAACTTTATTTCATACATTATAGTCCATTTCAATACAAGAGAAAAAAAAAACTGTAAAAAACACCACAAGGAAAACAACACAAAAAAATTACAATCATCAGTTATTAGAACGCAAATATTTCCAGAAGCATTAGGTACAGTTAATGCCATTATGACCACATTTTCACAATCAATTTATTGAGACCTAAATTTGCACATATATTTCTCAGCACTGCGTGAAAGGCAGGGACATTACTCGTCACAAACATTTGGCTTGGACTTGTCCATCTTGGAAGCTTGTCAACATCCTGAATGCATCATTATTAGTAGGCCACCTGAAGCTTTTTAATTTTTGCTTTACTGTAAGTGCACCTCAAATGTACTGTATATAATGGAGTACAGCAGGCTCTAAAATGAGCTATTTTAATAGCATCTGTACAAATATAGAAGATTTGCTTCTTAGCCTCCTTAGTTGAAGCGATCATTATTACGGTCTTTTTAGAGTTGAATTCAATGTCATACTGCAAACCATGACTTAAGCAGACCCAGAACAGCTGGTGCAAGTCAGCATTAAAAGGAGACAAAACTAAATTGTCAGCATACAACAGATGATTAATAAGACTCTCTCCCATCATACATCCTATACAAATTGAAAAGACAGTGACACTATCCCACCTTTTTGAATCCCAATGGTTACTAAAAATATATACTCTTCTACCCCATCGGACTTGCATAGTTTGATGTGAATACCAGTAATGCAAGATCCTTACCAGACATGAGGGGACCCTGCATTCTTGTAACTTTACCATGATTAATATGGTCAAAAGCTTTTGATGCATCTGCTATACTTGTAAACTTCTTTTAGACCATATATGCACAGTTAAACTTTTAAACTCAAAAAAATAATCCACATCTTTAAATCTGACAGGGGTCATACTTGTAAGACAAACAAATCTGGCGAGGGAAAGGCAAAAAACTAAGTCCAAAAATCTGTCCAAAAAGGCCATAAAGAAACTCTAGAAATTGCTTTAGAAATGCTCATCAGGAAGAGCTTAATAGGTGATATACTGTATATATACACAGGATGGTTGGTTATTTTGGAACAGGTGTGGCAGATTAAACACAGGAGATACTAACGAGGGCGGGGCAGACAATACAAAGGCGGGAAGTGAGAACAGATAAACAGAGATTACACACACGCAAAAGCAAGGGAAGTAAGTAAATAGAAACCCAAAAACATGACCGTTTATGATGCAGTTATCATTTAATATTAAATAATTAACACACCTGCCTCCTGCACTTCCCCGCTGTGATCTGTATTATACCTTTGGATTCAAATTTCACGGTATAACTGGAAGTTTAACATTCATTCATGCACCTTTTTCTATAAACTACTTCATAGTTATAAAAGGCCAAAACCACATATGACCGTGCTGTCCGGCCAAACTGAGCTGATTATGGCTAAGTGCCGGTATGTGTTCTGGCTCAGTCGGATCAAATGTGTTTGTCAGATTTGGCTGTTTTTAGACGTATTTATCCTCTGAATCGGCTGCAGTTTGCAGTGAAAGGGCAAATGATCAAATAGTAAATAGGAGAGCAAGGATGGCTACTGATCATGTGTGTGCCCTCTGTCCCACCTCAGCGTCTACGGCTGCCCGCTGGCCAAGAAGAGGAAGGCTCTGGAAAAACAACCGCTGGAACCGGCTGCCAAGAGGAGGCCCTTCCTCACCTCCTGCCCGGGCGAGGAGGATGCTGGCGGCTATGGCAGCTACGGGAACGAAGCCATGGGGGTGGGGCAGGAGGGGAAGGAGCAAGGGGAGGTAGTTGAAGAGGACGAAGAGGAAGATGAAGGGGAGAGAGAAGGAGATGAAGAAGAAGAAGACGGGGAGGTGGAAGATGAGTTCTCGGAGGACAACGAGGAGCAGGGAGAAGAAGAGGAGGAGGAAGACGAAGAAGAGGAGATAGAGGTGGAAAGAACAGACACAGCAATGGAGGGTGAGCAGGTGGAGGAAGAGGAGGATGGGATGGATGAGGAAGAGGAGGAAGTGGATGATGGTGATGATGAGGAGGAGCAGGATGATGAGGTAGAGGAAGACGAGCAGGAAGAGGAGGAGGAAGAAGAAGAGGAGGAGCAGAATCGTCACCAGGGTGAGTTCATGGTTTCTTACTTTTGTTGCTCAGATGAGAGAAAAGATCAACCAATGAGCCACATGACAGTGTTGGTTGTTTTTTAGGCAGCTAAAACTAGTTGGTTGGAAAACCAAGTTTTTTTTTCTTATCATGAACAAAGAGTTTCTGGTTTTGGCAGCTATGTGGCCAAAAGGGTCTGTGTGGGTCTGTTTTACAAGAAAATCTTTTCACAATCTTGCTTGATATGTTTGCGTTTAGTCACAGGTCCAGACTGCATGCAGGTTAGTTTGGCAGCCTAACTGTTTTACTACAGAGCCAAGTTGTCATACGTATGTGCAGAATGTCATCTGGATGTTGCTGCAAAGCAGATATATACCAGAAGAGGCTGTGGAATTTCTAGATCCTCTGTGCACGGTAGAGTTTTAACTTGCATTTGTGGATGCAACAATAAAATGTGGTTTTCAGAAGTCATTTCCACTTTAGAATAATGATTGTTTTTAATGCAGCCTGAGGGCCTGAAGGTCATGGCCATTTAAAACCTTTTTTCAGCACTGTCCTTTGCATATAGAGTAATTTCACTGGATTCTCTGAGACTTTTACTGATCTTATGTACCTTGGATGCTGAAATCCCTCAAATTCCTGACAATTTTATATTGGGAACTGTTTAAAATTGGGATGGTCTTTCTATATCCGTTCATGTTACTGACCTCTTCCCAGCTAACATCATTAGTTATGTGATGTTCCATTTGTTTTTTTTAGTATTACACAACTTTTCCAGTCTTGTGTTGCCCCTGTCCCAACTTCTGTGAAACATGTTGCTGGCATCAAAGTCAAAATGAGCAACATTTGATATGTTGTCCATGTACCAATTTCAATCAAACACAGCCTTTAAATTATTTTCAAATCATTACATTCTGTTTTTATTTCTGTGTTTATGTCCTTAATTTTTTTGGAAACCGAGTTGGAGAATAATCAGCGCTCAGGAAAGTAAAACAGTGCCTTGCTGACAGTTAAGTTCATAAAGTGGACCCAAAAGAAGACAAAATACAAGATGGAGTGGCAGGTGGTTAAATGAATAAGTACTTTAATGTGTAACTGAAACACTGCATTGTTTATCTGTATAGCACATTTCAACAACAAGGCAACTGTTCTACATAAAATATAAAATGCCTTAGGGTAAAATGAGCAAAAAGACAGACAGAAAGAGAGAAATTACATCTTAATACAATTATTTTCAAGAGATCACAGACAGAAATTAAAAGAAAAAGAGTAAAAGTCAGAGTGCAGTCTAAGAAATGAGTACATTTTTGATTTAATAAAAAGCTGCAAGAACTAATCCAGATGATGACCTGCAAAGACTGACAAGACGCAGACTAAAGACACACCAGTGGGATAGTAAGGCACAGGTTAAGTGAAGACAATAATGAGAGCGACAAAAGGAACAAAGGAGGGAAGCAAAAACACCGAAGCTGAGCAAGGAGCTAACCTTTAAAGTAAAACAGGAAGATACAGACAGGAAAAACACAAAAAGCACATGGAAGGAATAGACTCAGGCTCAATGTTAGAAGAACCCAAACACCACAGGAAGTGGACTTACTAAACAAATGCCACTTTTGTCACTTGTAAATATTTGTTATTACTGCACTTTTCATGAGACAGCTGGTTCTGGTCTGGACATGCCTTCAGTGTTGTGTGCCAGATATTCTGCGAGCGTTGCATCTCGATCTGTAAAGGGGCCACCATGTTTGAGCAGATTCGTGGAACTTCTCCAACCTACAACATGTAAAGATGCCAAAAAGCTGTTGAATTAACAGATGGATAAACGGCGCAATGTTACAGATATTCAGGTCTTGTTCTGGGTCACGCCGATGTCCACTTTTGGTTGCAGTTTGCAGAAGGAGAGGACTAAGTGATGAGAGCTGCTGAAGAGAGTTTGGTAGACCAGATGCTCTGCGCTCTCCCTCCCACCTCGCTCCCCCCCAAACACCCCCCGTGTCCTCAATCGCTTCTGACAGCGCCTCACGAATAATCGGCAGAGGAGCTCTGCTGAGTTATTAACTCCCTCCCTCCCCTCCCCGCTCGCCTCCTCGTCTCGGCGGACGTGTCACATGTGCTCTGCCTCGGTTTCTCCTCCTGAGGATATTTATGGCTCCTGAATCGGAGCACCTCACACGCCTCCCATTTCAATTTCTCTGCTCTCATTCGCCGCCTATGTCCCCAAAATCAACAGCAAGGCTTAGCAGGGAGAGCGACGCTGCCGTGCACAGCTCTGGGTTGTATGTTTTTTTGGGTTTTTTTTGGTGAGTAAACAGTGGATCATAATTGGGAGGAATGAAGCTAATACATTCAAGAATATAACAGAAAAAAAATGAGTTCATCAGCATTGCTGACGTGATTAGAGGCTATAAAGGTTTCATCTCCACTTCATCTGCAATTTTTTGATTCTATAAATGAACAGATAGTTGTATTATCTGTAAAACAAATCAGTTTCCCTTACATCTTTCACAAATTACCTGCTGTTTATGTTGCTAATAGTGAAGGATATTGAGGGAAACTTTCCTGCTTGTTGCAAAATTGGCTGTGATGTCTAATGCCTAAACAATGTAAAAACAGAAAGATTTGTTTTTCGCTTTCCTGATTGCAGAGAACCACTACAAACCCACCGGACAATCAAAGCTCATTCCAATCCAGAAGGACGACAACAACAACAACAGCTGTACCATCAGCACCGGTAACGGGACCGGAGAGGAGTATGAGAACTATGATGAGCTGGTTGCCAAGTCGCTTCTCAACCTTGGCAAGATTGCAGAGGATGCTGCCTACCAGGCCATGACTGAGTCCGAGATGAACAGCAACTCCTCCAACAGCGCCGGGGAAGACGACGACGATGAGGAAGACGACGGCAGTGAGCAGGGCGAGAGGAAGGGTGAACTGAGCGTAGACTTGGACAGCGACGTGGTCAGGGAGACGGTGGATTCCCTGAAGCTCCTAGCGCAGGGTCACGGTGCCATGCTGCCTGAAGTCGGGTACCCCGAAGACACCATGGTGAATGACGGCGGCCATGCAAACGGGCGGCCTGGTATGGGAGTCAGGGGTCAGGCAGAGGAGAGCGAGGAGGAGGTGTGTCTCAGCAGCCTGGAGTGTCTGAGGAACCAGTGCTTTGATCTGGCCCGGAAGCTGAGTGAGACTCAGCCGTGTGATCGTCCCGTCCAGCATGCCCTCCACCACCAACTCCAAAACCCAGCAGAGCAGCAGGGGGTGCACCACCTGAACAGGTAAGTAATCTCTGAAGAGTCCTCTTTTTAATTCCACAGATATTTTCTAAGATAAAAAACTAATTTGCTTATTTCCAGCTCCACGTCTTTATTCTTGTACTCAACTTGAGTAGCTTTGCATGATTTACAGTTCAAAATAATTCTTACCTCAGTTCATCCTCTGTCTAAAACAAGGCATTTTAGCTCCTCCCCCTTTAAGCCAACTTTGTTCTGATTGGCTGGCCCCTCAAAAACAGAAGGTCTCAAATGCAGTTGCGTGGGGCTTCTGTGCTGACCTGAGCCAGAGTTGTGTGGCTGAGATGACCAAATTAGGAATATATCTTCTCATTGTTCTCATACAAATCTAAGAGTAGAAAAATCTGTCTGAAACTGAGAAACCACAGAAGGAGCCTGAGATTTCATCTTGTAGAGTTTACGTGTGTTGACCTCATAATTGAAAACTTTAGTCACGTTTAATCTGAGCATCCACCATTGTAACAGTATATATTCAATAAAATTCAATTAAATTTTATTTATATAGCGCTAATTCACAACAATAGTTGCCTCAAGGCGCTTTGTATTTTAGGGTAAAGACCCTACAATATTAGACAGAAAACCCGAACAGTCAGACAACCCCCTATGAGCAAGCACTTGCCAACAGTGGGAAGGAAAAACTCCCTTTTAACAGGAAGAAACCTCCGGCAGAACCAGGCTGCCGCGACCAGTTGTGGGTGAGGGGAAACAGAAGAGAGCAGAGGGAGACAGGACAAAAGACACACTGTGGGAGAGAGATAATAGCTAATGATTAAATGCAAGTGGTGTATAAACACATGGAGAGTGAAAGGAAGTGAGGAAGAGGAAGGTAAATAAGGCAAGTAAATAAGGAAAAACATAATAGGTACCCTTTAAAGATTTTCTAGATGGCATTGATTAAACATTACAGCACTAATGTTTTCTTCTGCAAGCCAAAAGTTAAGATTTAAAAGAAACTGTGCACGGAACAGTTTGGGGGCACTGTTCTTCCAAAGCAAACAGCAAACTGAAACCTACAGAGAAGAAAAAAAGAAAAGAAAAGAAAAGAAAAGAAAAGGAACATGGCTACATGGCTCTAAAGGCTTATCCAACAGGTGCCCATGAGTAGGACGGATACAAACTCAATATAAAAAAAGGGGGTTGCTGAGGCACTGTTTTTGGATAAAATCATATAACAAGTTTATTCTTGGAGCAATTCAGCAAGAAAAACAGACCAATGTGTATTGACTCCAAGTCTTCATCAGGGTCTGACAAATACACAGTCAGTCAGGATTAAATACCAGCCCTGGGTGGCAATCAGCCAACACCTGTGACAAAGTATTTTAACCCTAGAGGGTGCTAGAATTAAAAAGGCAAAGGCCCATACATATCAAAACAGCAATAACAAAACCTCAACAAGTGTTCTATAAAAATTATGAATGAAAAGACATAACAGTCTGGAAGAAGATGAAAAAGGCAAATCTAAATTCACAGTAAATCAAAATAAAACATAATTCAACCATTAAAATACTGTATACAAAACAGGCAATTCTGTTTTACTAGCCAAAGTTTAATGCCATGTAAGATAACCCAATGGTTCTCTCCAACCTACAGAGGTTGGAGAAGAAAAATTGCTTTGAACATGTGTTTCTGTTCAGGAATGGGGAAGCAGAGCTATCCCTAGCAGTGATGCATGAAGTGTTAAGAAAGCGAAAGAATTCTACAGTTAAAACATATTTAATTAAAAAAGTTTTGTAACTGTCCATGTTTTCAGTTTGGCTGATTTCTCCTTCGAGGCCGTCTTCTTGTGCACCTGAGGATCTCTTCTAGCTCAGCTGTTATTTTTAGATCACTCCCTGGAAATCCTGTTTTGACCACTTGCTCTTGCATCTGTCGTGTGTGCCGGATCTCCTCCACTGTGTCTAAACGCGACCCTTTCGCTTGAATTTCATTTTGGGCAAAAGGACTAAAGCATACTCCTTTCCTACATTGAAAACTGAAAATTTCTGTTTGGTTTCTGAGCTGACAACCTTGAAGGGGAGCTGCAGACCCAGCTCTCTTCTCCAGTGGTGATCCTCAACATGAAAGTCAGTTTTACACACAAGTCTGAGGTCCATGGTGAAGTATCAAATGTGCATGTGCAACTGGTGAGAAACAAGCTCCCAGGGATCGTTCTGAAAGTAAAACTCATGTTGCATGTAATCCAGAGGTGCACATGGAGACAACTTTGAAGGGGAGGTCAGACAAATAAATTGGTTTTTCATGGGCAGAGTCACAGAGCTTTCTGATTTCACTTTGTATCAGTCCTCTTTTTAAAACGTTGAAATGCACTTTCACAGACTTATTATACAGTACATTTTTTGATTATTATTAAGCCTTCATTCATTTGTAAGCTTGATTTTAATGTTGCAAGGTTCTAAGGCCTTCTTTTGCCTCTTCTTTAAACATTCTCATTTTTAATATTTGATTTCATTTTTTACTTTGGCTGTTGTTGAAACACTGTATAGGTAACTTCTCTTATTAAACTTCAAGGTAGCTCACTCCAGTTGCTAAATGATTTCAGAATTTTTTTTTCTGAAATAAAATGGAACATAATAAACCTTTTTGGTAGAATACAAGTGAAATGGCAAAGTTATGAACCATCATTCTATATTAGTTTTTCAGTGGACCAACACTAGAAAATTTAACTAACTGGGCATTTAGTTTAACAGGTTATGGGAGCAGATATGGATCTACTTGAGAACTTCAGCTTTCTACACAGTCACAACTTGACTTCTTTCCTACTAAACTTTCAGGTATGACAGCTGCCATCAGGGTGCACAGGAGGAGCGCAGCTACTCTGACATGGTGAACTTAATGAAGCTGGAGGAGCAGCTAAGCCCGGCGTCCAGAGGCTACCCGACCAGCTGCAGCCAGGAGGGCGATGAGGACACCACGTCTGTGGCCTCCGACCGCTCGGACGAGACCTTCGACATGGCCAAGGGAAACCTGTCGCTGCTGGAGAAGGCCATCGCACTGGAATCAGAGAGGGCGAAGGTCATGAGGGACCGGATGGCCTCAGAGCATACGATGCCCCGTCGGGATCACCACCACCATCATCATCGTGGCCACGGCGAGCACAGCCCGAGGCTGAGCAGCCCTGCAGAGGAGCGCAAGTCCAGGATGCATCAGGATGGGTTGAAGAGGGCGTACTACCCTAAAGGTAGGCTGCAAAACCCACACACTGACCCTCTCTGTCATTATCGATCTGCGCTCAGCAAAGTTGTAAAACTATACTGTAGTATATGTTGATTTTCCATGTACCATCTGTCAGGTCTGTTGAGCAGTTTTGAGCCAACTTAAGGATATCTTTTAGGTATCAAGCATTGTGTTGTAGGTGTCTCTTAGCACAGATTTAGGGTATAAAATTTACATTGTTCGTGTTGTTCTGACCTACAGCGTAAGACATTATGCAACACATTTAAATTGGAAACATTCCTGCGTGTCTTTTCTTCATTCACATGGTCCTGCATCTGGTTTTTCATGCCAGGACTATTTTTACCACAAAAGCCTGGATTTTGAGAAGCAAATTTAGTTCAGTCAGTCCTCTGTAGCTCAACACTATCACACTACATCAGTAATCACAGCACCTGATCAAAATAAAGTTCCTAAAAGAAACATGCTTTTAATTTAGCAGTTAAGGTTTTACATCATGCTAATTAATAAGCTTTATTTTGTAGTGGTTTTATTTCCATGTTTCTTTGGTTTAATTTTTAATTTTAATGCTCTTTTTTTTATTTTTATATTGCTCTTAATTACAAGTTTGTATGCTGTGTATAAAAGTGCTTTGTGACTCCTGTCTGAGAAATACATATTTCTTGCTTTCCTGCTTCTTCTAACCTTTTAGTGTTTGAACTGTATTCACAAAGTTGTTGAATGATCACGTTTCTCTTTAAATTCTGCCAATTTCCGATCATATTTTCACATCACATTTAACCCGAGCCATATTTAACTCCAACATGTTGACCCCAGGTCATCGGAGAGGGAGTTTATCTCGTCTGTCTGACTTATTGAAACCTTCAGTACTGCATCAGCCAGAGGCTATCAGTGGTGCAGCAGGAAAAAATAACACATAACTGTAACTTTAATGTCTTTTTCCTCCCTGATTTGAACATTTCTGTGGACACTGCCGGACTGAATGAGTTTTCTGACCTCTGGGCTTGGTTAAAACCCCACTGTGTTATTTCAGAAATGCTGTACATGGCTGCAGAAGAGGTAATGGGCACTCATTTTCTGCATTCAGGGCTATACACTGTTTTTTTGCAGATGCATGGCTTTCCACTGACAGCAGCTTATGTTGTTAAAATAGGCCGGTGTGGGAACATCAGACGGCCAGCTTGTCAGGCATGAGTAATGGCAATCTGCACGGCCCGTTAGAAGAGCAAATCTCATCTGTGGGACGCTATCTGCGGCCTATTTCTCCAAATCCACTCATATACAACTCCGCTACCACTGGGAGGGAGTCGGTGCTGTGCAGTTATCGTCTTCACTACAGACTCGGATGGGCTTCAGACTGTTTCATTAGCACAGACTAAGTCTTTGTTAACCCATAAGAAGCTGTTATTAGTCCAAAGGAAGGCTTTTATTATGATGTCTGAATCTGTGCAAGGACAGTAAACCTATCTCTCACTTATTCGGCCTGATATTGTGATTTCTTGTTGGGAGGGGGCCTATTTTGTTCTGTTTGTCCCGACTTAGTCAGTGATGTACAGCATTCACACCGAAGTGAATTTCATCTGCACTTTCTAGCTGAGGTAATGAGCTATCTATGTAGGAGGATGATACTTAATTCTGCATGCTAAGCTCTGATTGATCAGTTGTTTCTTGAACAAAATGAAGCAGCCATCAGTGGGTCCAATATCACACCTACAGTGTTTGCCTTGCTAAACAAATCTGAGTTGTGGGTGGCTTTTAAGAACCAGGCTACTAGCCAAATCCGTGAGCCATATATGGTCCATGTTCAGTCCTTTGATGGCCAAAAACTGCACCGACACTTGGACGCTGATTACCTGTTGACTCAACACCACCTCCGTCTAATTTTTGATGTCCCTTTCATTTACAGACTCTTCCAGGGGGGAGAAGAAGGAGAGCAAGTGTCCGACGCCGGGCTGCGACGGGACTGGTCACGTGACGGGGCTGTACCCGCATCACCGCAGCCTGTCTGGGTGTCCCCACAAAGATCGTGTCCCGCCTGAGAGTAGGTCCCTCTGCTTGGATGTTATGCTGCACTGAAAAATGCACAAACAACTCAGTAGTAATCTGACAAGTCATTTCAGCCACAGCAGTTTTCAGTTTGATGGTGCAGGTCATGGTTTTATTTCTCAGAGGTGCTCTGGAGGCAGGAATTACCTTATTGCTTGAGTAAAACCTCAGGTGAAGGAGAGGGGGCTCTAATAAGTTACCTAGCAAAGTGCTAAATAATAATATCTATAAACAGGTATTTGTATATGATTATCAAGAATCTGCAAACAAGGGACAAAATTTTTGGTACCACACAGACATTTTCTGGTTTCCATTTGTACTCCAAGTTCTACCTACCACCCATATTTGAGCAGGCTTTGGTTGCATGTATGTAAAAAGTCTGTGTAAAGATCAAAATTGGGGACATATTTGCTAAAATGCAATCACGAAACCATTGACTAAATGATAAAGGGTAAATGGACTGATACTTACTTTTCTACTGTTCTGATTTAAAAAAAAAATGTTTTTGCAGTCTTGGCTACATCTGAAGCACTGAAATATTGGCCATTATCCCCAGAGGCCCATAGCCTTGAATGTCTGTGTAGGTTCTCAGTCATCCAGGTCATGGTAGTCTTAAGTGCTTGAGCTGAAGGCATCTGGACTTCTTTTTAGGTTCTTGAAGACATTTCACCTGTCATCCGGGCTTCTTCAGTTCTAAAAGCTGATGGGGAGTCCATCAGCTTTTGTGTTGATTCACATCTTATCTCATGAGACCCTTAACTACTCACATGATGACAGGGTAGGTCAACGACTCACAGGAGCACCTCCAAGGTGACAGCCCCGCTAGGGGTTAAATACCTGGACTCCCAAGCTGCTTTCAGAACTGAAGAAGCCTCTTACACGAGAGGTGAAATGTCTTCAAGAACCTCAAAAGACGTTCAGTTGCCTTCAGGTCAAGCAGACCATAGACGGGCAATGGGTTGCCAGGCTGACTAAACTGCAGAGGATGGTACTCTGGAATAGAAAAACACAATTTGTAATGTATAAATAATCACATATGAAGGAAAGCGGAGACTTGTAGTATCAATGGCAAGGAGCAATGAATCTGTTCTTGGGCATGTGGTAGCCCAGCACCTTACTAACACACTAAAGGATGTTTTTCCTTTAATTTGTCACCCGTCTATGTTAACGTGTGGTTACAGTGTCTTGTTTTCCTAAAAATAGCTGCTGAAGTGTAGCAAACAGTCTGCGAAACCAACATGTAATCGAAAGAAATTCAATATTAAGTCTAATTCTGTGAATTCAAGTAAAAAGAATTAAAAGACTCTTTGCATCTGGTTTTCACTGCTTTATATATTGTGATACAACATGAAAAACTAATTCTAGTTGGTGCGATGCTTGGTGTGACTACAAAGTTAGCAATAGGGGTAACTATGTCCCACGTCAATAAAACATTTTTTTTCTGTTTTCATTACATTAGTGATTCAGATGAAATGTGTTAATGTTGCTGCTCCCCCTGAGATTTTACTCATCTACTCAGATAATTTCTGCCTCTGAGAGATTTATGTAGAACTGAGAGCACAAAAATTAAAATATTTCATACAACTTACTTATTTTCTGGTCTGATAACACCTACACAACAATGTTGCCCTTAGGAAAAGAAATTCCTATGTCTGTCTTGAAGGATAAATGAAATTAATTTATGGGTCAGAGCAGCATTAAGGGCCGATTTTTGTTTTTCTTGTTTCAAGATGGACAAGATATAAGGAATAAATGCTGACTTCAAATGACTTGTTAGATGGATCATGTCGCAGTGAAAGTCAGACAGTGTCGGGCATGTTGGCTGTCCACCATCATGCGTCTGTCCTGCATGACTCTGCATTTGTGTTCTGTTGTGTTAGACGTGTTAGATAATGAGGGTTTGACTCTGTGATAATAAAGAGCTATGACTTCTTATTTAATCACCATGTGTGACAGAGCTGTTTTTAACATATTTTTGATCAACAGAGGAGTAAATTTCAAGGTAGACCTTGATCGTTGCACATTATCAAGGTTTTTGTGTTTCAATGGCAACTGAACTTTTAAAAAAATATATTTTAATGTAATTTCACTTCTATCTATTGCAAACTTTCTCAAGACTATCTTAATTATGTAAAGTGAACATGATAAAGTGCTGCTGTGAACACAAAGCTGCTTCTGTCCATACTGATGTTTTCTGTGGCATCAGAAAGAGTTTTGTCCTTTTTTTTTTTTTTTGCTTTAGTTTTGTGAGCTGCTTTACTTTCTTTTCTTTCTCCTCGTTGCATCTGCCTGAAGTCTCATTTTGGTTTCTGTGTCGCTGTTGTAACGTGAACAGCATGAAGAATCAGTTTGATCAACCTGCTGACTGCAAAACCTCACAAAACGACCTGCATGAGATCGCCTCCAACCATCTAAGCCTGCTTTAAACATGCTCACTGACCTCACAGGTAAAATATTACATTAGATTAGATAAGGCTTTATTCATCCTGGTGGAGCGATTGGGTGTCGCACACATAGACTGTATATAAAAGATTGAGGTGACATCACCCATCGGTTAGGCCTCACAACAAGCCTAGACAGCGATCGGTGATCCCCTGGCAACCTTCAGTCACTAGGGAAAAATGTGCATTTCCCAGCTTTTGGTGAGTAGTTGCTGGCTGTCGCTGGGTGAAATCGGTCGCAAAGAGGGTGCTGCACCAAAAACCTCTTTGCGATTGCTTTGGTCCCAAGCAGTTACCCTGCCGCACATAGTTTGCATGGAAGACGCCAACTTGTCAGCAAACGCTCGCTAACTAACCACCGAGTGCTAGTGAAACTTGAAAAATTGCAGCGCAAACTGGAAACAGAGACCGTTGGCCCTCAAAGCAGAATGTTTCAAAAGGCACAATTTTTACTTTGAAGGCAAACGGTCTCTGTTTCTAGTTTGCGTCGCACTCTTCACAGTTTCACAACCGCTTAGTGAGTAGTTGGTGAGTGTTTGTCCTCCATGCAAACTATGAGTGACCACGGCAATCTGCTAGTGACCAAAGCAATCGGAAGGAGGTTTTTGGTACAGCACGGTATACCTTTTTGTGACCAATTTCACCCAGCCACAGCAAAGAACTTCCCGCAACCACTCACCAACTGGTTAGGGAATTCACATTTTTCCTTAGCAACCAGTAGTTAGCAAGGGGTCACTGACCAGTCTCCAAGCCTGTGTGACTGGGTTTTAGCAATCAATTTCACAGCGTCTACCAGTAACCACTCGTAACCAGTCAGGAAATACTCATTTTTCCCTAGCTACCAGTGGTTGCCAACCGGTCTCTAGGTCTGTGTGACTGAGGCATTAGTGAAGACTTGGGCTGAGCATTTTGGCTTTGAGCATCGTGTTGTTTTGAGACCAAACACGGTGAGTGAGGGCCGGATCTGAGCGTAAAATTCAGAGACAGTAGCGAACAGTCAATCACAAGTTAGCCCCACTATAAATCATATCCTGTTTCATCATCCTTTTTGACTCCAGTAGGAACCATAATTTACAAAATGAACATTATGTTGTATTCAGTAGGATTAGGAGTGTAGGCAATGAACTCATCAGTAAAGTCCTTACTGAGGCCATAGATCAAATGAGCTAATTGATCATTTTCCTATTAACGGTTGGAAGTCTTTTTGCAACCAGGGGAATCGCCCCCTGATGGCTTTTAGACAGAATGCAGGTTTAAGGCATGTCAAATTTCAGATCTGGATGTTACATCCATATACTTTATATACAGTCTATGGTCACACCTGCACATTTCAACAAAATGTATAGGACAGTTCATAGGTTTACAAAACACATAAAGCCCTTAATTGTAAATAAGAATTGATTTATATAGAAAAATATTTTTGAATTATATCATACCTTCCAAGCTGCACGAGGCAAAGAATGCAAGTAATACAGGGAAATGCTGCTTATTTAATAAAACATGTTGATCATTTTGTAGTTTATAGCCCCGTGTAGAGTAACATAGATGATAAAGCAGGGTATTCTTTAGGATGTGGCTATTTTGTGAATGATAAGTTGCCACTGTGTGCAGTGTGAGATCTGCCTCTGGATATGTCTGGCATAAAAATAACAAATATCCTGACAGCCAAAACACTCAAGTTGAGGCTTTAAACCGAGACTTCATGTCCTTTTTATTTATATTCAGTTTATGTGCAGTATGAAGTAAGTTAAAAAGAATAAATATAAATTACAGTATTAGAGAATACAGAAGGAAGCAAGCTTTCACCTGAATGTCTGTACATGTACAGACATTCAGGTGAAAGCTTGCTCAACTTGTCAATATGTGGAAAATTAAACTGTATATGAAGATTACACATACTTGGATAGAATAATTAGTCTGTCTGAAGCAGAGTTATATTTTAGTTTATATTTTATTTTATACTTTGTTTATTACTCGACACGTTGTTCCTCTTCCATCTGCAGAGTCATCAGTCGACCTTAATAGTGCATGACAAACTTCTGCATCCGGCACAGTCTCATCTCGTGAAATTTCATGAAATGACCGCAGTGATCAAAAGGCAAATGAGAGTTGTGTTTCCTCAGCAGGAAAGGAATACTTGGGGCAATCATAACTACAAACAGAGAGCAGTTTAGTGGAAAATTAGTGGAAAAAAGAGGCAAAAAAGCTACGCATCTACCTTCAACTTAAATGATTTTTGTGACAAAATATGTTCTACTTGGAGGGATCTTTCTTAAACAAAAAAAACATGAAGCAAACCTGAAATTGAGGTGGCTAAATGTGAAACAAAGAGGAGAATATACAGTATGTCTCCTTCCTGCTGTTGACACTTTAAGTCCTTTAGGAGTTTGACACAACACAGTACATTTTGTCGCAGTATTCATGCTCATTTTGTGAAATTTCTGGCCCATTGTCGTAGCAGTTGTGCGACTGTAATCTATGCATGCCTAACCGTCGAGCTGAACGCCCGTTAACTCTCCTGTCTGCTCCTAACCCTCACTGTCTTTCTCACCTTTTCCTCTCTGTCAAAGTCCTTGCCATGTATGAAAATGTTTTAAAGTGCCCTACTCCTGGCTGCTCTGGACGGGGTCATGTCAATAGCAACAGGAACTCGCATCGCAGGTGAGTGAGTGGCCCTCGGCCGGGCTGCTATCAGCTGATCCACGTCTCAGTCGTACAGATATCGTCAGTGTGTGTGTGGTTTCAGGAGGAAATCTCCAATCAAACAACTTACTGACACTTAGCTCCTGTATACTGTAAAATTTGATAGGTTGGCTTTAGCTGAGAGAAAATTCAATGCAAGAAGTATTAATTAAGTATTATGCTAACTTGTTTATTTGTGTGCATTTAAATGCACTTTATTCAACCATAGTTTAGTAAATTTTGTAGGAACTAAACTCACAAAATGTCAGTATTAAAGCATACAGTTTCTACATTATACGTCAAGAGACAGAGATCTCAGATCCTGCCACATTCCTATGTCCCATACGCTGCACAGATACAGAAGTACTGGTTTTATTATAATTTGAAGAACATTTCTGAAAGTGCTTGTCTGCAGACGTGTTCTTTACTTAAATAAATCAAGTATAAATTAATATATTAAACAAGTGTGGACAACTATACTCCTCAGTATGAGGAGTATAGCTGTAACTAAACTAAACTAAACTTCAAAAACTGGACTTCAGTGTTCTCCCTGTATGGTTTAACACAGTCCAAAAACTTGATGATTGGCAGCTCTAAATCACCCCTAGGCGTTAATGTGAGCTTGAATGGTTGTCTGTGCAGTTATTTAAAATAGCTCTGTGATTGACTGGGTGACCCCACCCCTCTCCCATTATAAGCTGAATATGGCTCCACCACCCACACAACCCACTAGAGTATAAGTGAGTATTGCTAATAGATGGATGGAAGCACTAAAATCCTCAAATGCCTGAATACAAGTCAAACTCAAGTTATAAATAAGTCTTTCAGATCTTGAATGCTAACTATAAACATGTGAGGTATTTAAAGCCCAAGTCAAATCTTAATAGCTGTGTTAATACATGTGCTGCCCAGTTTCACCCATAGACTGCATTTAAAAGATGGACAAAGTCACTGTAATGTCACCCAGTGGTTTGTGAACTCCATATCTCAATGAAACGGTGGAGTGGTACCGTAGCCAGCTCGGCCAGCAAAGTACATCCAAAGACGTTTTATATTAACAACTTTATTTATAAAGCATGGAAGAAGTACAACAACCACTTTCCTACAATCCACTCTAAATTTCTATTCTCAACAAAACCACACCTCTCTAAAGGGATTATTAACAAATCTAAAAGACACTAATCATCTTTCCCTTATAAGGAATATTACAGGCCCAAAACATGGAAAAAATTCAATCAAACAAACACAAAAAAATAAAGAATTAAAAATGGGGAAAAAAATGGAAAAAGAGCATCTGGTTATAGAAGCTCTGTATACTACACTCACAAAGCAACAGGATAGAACAAATTGTGTTTATAAGTTTGGAGAATTTTCTGGCTTAGGCTGTTTAAAACTAATTTTAGACACCTAAAAATAGAAGGTATTAATTATTTTATGCATAATACAATGTAGGGGATTTGGCAAAACAGCATTTATGTATATCATATTTTGTTATGATGATGATATTATTAACCAGGAGTTCAGTCTGATTGTTCTTCAGTATTACTCCAAACTGCAGGGGTCTTTTGCATAGACACGGATAGCTTCTTACTAGCTGAGTAACAGACTCATAAAATTGAAGAACTTTCTCACCAAAACTGGAGAACAAACTTCTTGGAGGATCTTTTAGTATATAATTGTTAGTAGAGAGAAAATTGCTATAGAGAACAAAATCTGTTTTTGTAGCGGGTTGTAAACATGTTTATTTTTGCTGTAAAGTTGGATATTTTAACATGGGAGTCTATGGGGACTGACTCACTTTTGGGGGCAGCCTCAAGTGGCCGTTAGAGGAACTGCAGCATGCTGGATTAATTTCTCATTCCTGCAGGCTTCATAATATGTGAAATCATTGTTAGTATTTGTGTTGTTTTTTGTGTTTTTTTTAACCTGCCAGTGTTGGAGTTTACCTCTGAATGGGAACAGTTTGCAAAAACATATTTGGGTTTTACTGTAATTCAACTCTGATACAACAAAAGTCACATTTTCTTTCACCAGCATGCAAACTGTTGTTTTCAGGTTTAGGTGTGTATATAGAGAAGGGACTGGAGAAGGAGAACCTGCATCACATCAGCAGCTCAGCTGTTTAACAGGCAGAGGAGAGCATGAAGTGCAAGCAGCGAGCGCACACACACACACCTATACACACACATACACACGTGCACACCTTTGAATTATGTAAAGTGATTAGACTTTGTGCTGATTTTCTCACACATACGTAGAGCTTTAGATCACAGACACACACACTGTTTTATTCACACATAACCTAACTGGCACACACACACACACACACTCACACACAGAGAGTCAGACACTTACAAATTAGCTCACAGACAGCAGCACACGTGTGCTGGCAGACAGAGTACACACATATATACACACACACACACTCTCAGACGTGGCTGCAGGGTGTGTTATGTAGCACAGCTCCACTGGGAGAGGAAACAAAGCACTCGCTAGCTAGCTTAGCTAGTGTTAGCTACCAGCTTTCATGTCTGGCAGTCACCATGGAAACGCCTTGGCAGCGGCAGCAGCAGCAGCAGCAGCGGGCACCGCCGTGCTGATCTGTCACACACTCCTCACACAGTCCTATCATGCTTTAAAATGAGTGTGTACGTGTGTTTGTGCTAACGATGTTTCAATCCGTCTGTGGGTATGAAGCAATTAGGAAGAGCCCAGAGTGGGAGAGGAGGAGAAGCCGCCTCCCCAACCAATCAGCTTCTCCTTTACACCAATCCAGGGTCAGCAAGACACACATTTTAATGACTGGTACATGTCAGAAGTACACAGGATGAAATTTTGGGTCCAGCAGTTCTAATTTTGTTCTGTTTACTGCAATTTGAATTTGTTTTTAAAGTGATTTATTTATGATTGTTGGTGACATTTAGCTCTTTTCCTCATAGGACCAAAGCAACTGCTTAATGAATGCAATCTAATTTATCACACAATCAATCAATCATTGCAGCAGTGAATGAGCAGGATTAGATTTGTGCTTTCTGCTTCCCGTGAGGTTACACTTGACTAGGGATGAAAAAAAAAAATTTAATGATTAAAAACTGGTGGTGTTGCCTCTTAACAGTTGTCATTGGGAGTTGGTGTGAAGTGACAGTTTTGTTAAATGGAAGTGTTTTGTGGGACACATAACCACAAACACTCCCAAATCACTGGAGAAAACTGTGTGTGTGTGTGTGTTGTCTGCAAACAGGCATCCACTAAAATTGAATAATTTAGTCAATTATTTTATCAGTTAAGGATCACTTAACAGGTATTTGGTTGCTGAACAGTTAATAAAGAGTCACTGGACCAGATCCAGATCCAGAAACCAGTGACTCAGTAAACTCTGAAGACCTTGGTGTAGGGTGACCAGATTCCAACAAAGACAAAGAGTATGTTTGTGTGGCACAATGTGGGACATGTCAGTAAGGCTGAGAGGTAGTTTTTCATATATATATGTATATATATATATATATACATATATATATGTGTGTGTGTGCTTAGTGAATACCTCAGTCAGCAGAAACCCGAGAAAGAAGAGGAGCGAGAACAGGAACTATCGTGGAAGGACAGGCTCCTGCACGGCATGTACCATCGGCAGATAGAAGAAGTGGCTGATATTGAGAAATCCTACCAATGGCTGGACAAAGCTGGACTGAAAGACAGCACAGAGGCACTAATCATGGCAGCACAGGAACAAGCCCTAAGCACAAGATCGATAGAGGCTGGGGTCTATCACACCAGGCAAGACCCCAGGTGCAGGCTGTGCCGAGATGCCCCTGAGACAATCCAGCACATAACAGCAGGGTGCAAGATGCTAGCAGGCAGGGCGTACATGGAACGCCATAACCAAGTGGCTGGCATACTGTACAGGAACATCTGTGCCGAGTATGGCCTGGAAGTCCTGAGGTCAAAATGGGATACATCTCCAAAGGTGGTTGAGAATGAGATCTCTGTCCAGAAGAGCGCAGTCCTAGGAACAGCTAAGATACTGCGCAGGATCCTCAAGCTCCCAGGCCTCTGGTGAGAGGACCCGAGCTTGTAGGA
>VUQI01047269.1:23257-38035 GCA_015106735.1 Paratilapia polleni | reverse complement strand
ACACCCAGTGTTAAAAAAAACAAACAAAAAAAAAAACAACAAAAAAAAAAAAAAATGGTAAATGGACTGGTACTTATATAGCGCTTTTCTACTCAGATTCTGTGTACTCAAAGCGCTTTAACTACATGCCACATTCACCCAGTCACACGTACATTCATACAGCACTTTTATCTACACTTAAGTGCTTACTAACATTCACACAGACACTCACACTCCGATGAACGCATCGGGAGCAACATGGGGTTCAGTATCTTGCCCAAGGATACTTCGGCATGCAGACTAGGGGAGCCAGGAATCGAACCACTGACCTTCCGATTAGTAGGCGACTCGCTCTACCTCCTGAGCCACAGCCGCCCCCAAAATAAAACAAAACAACTTTGTAGGACTGGAAATATAACTTTCTATAATTAATATAATTATAAAATACATATAGCATCCTCTGAATTTGTTTTTTTCTGTGCTTTTTATGTTATATTTCCTCAATTTGGTATATAGAAATTTTTTTCCAGGAAGTCTTTCACATACTTTATGTACAGTTAGGTTGATATATTTTTGGAAACTGGCAAAGGTTTTGTTATTTAAGCTGTTTATTATAAAAAATATCTAAATTATAAATGGATATGGGCTTAAAGGGACTTTTAGCTGTAGTTTGAGGTGCTGAATAAAAATATTGCATTGCCCTGAAAATAGTGGGCCGTGTATAAAAATGGCTGTAATTCCTCAACAGTTAATGCAATATTTTTGTCCAAACCTTGAATTAAAGTTCAGCATCTGCTCTTAAAGTTGATACACAGCTAAAATAACAAATATTATCAGTGTCTAAAAATATATGGGCCCCACTGTAAGTCACTGTTTAAAAAGTTCTCATATTGTGCAATTAAAATACAAAGTTCCACACACTCACAATCCCACTCCAATAAACTACTGTTACTTTACAGTCCAACAAGAGGATCATTTTAATACACCCGGTGAGTGTATTTGAGTACAGTGATCTCATTCTCATGTTCAAGTAACCATTTTGAGGTGATCTGAGTTTTGTGATATGACACGTTATCCTGCTGAAAGCAGCCATCAGAAGATGGGTGCACTGTGGTCATAAAAGGATGGACATGGCCAGCACCAATAGTCAGGTAGGCTGTGGCATTAAAACAATGTTCATATGGTACTAAGGGGCACAAAATGTGCCAAGAAAATATCCCCCACACCATAACACCACCATCAGTAGCCTGAACCATTGATACAGTGCCGGATGGATCCATGCTTTCATGTTTACACCCTACCATCTAAATCTCGCAGCGGAAATCTAGATTCATCAAACCAGATAATGTTTTTCCAATCTTCTATTTTCCAATTTTGGTGAGCTTGTGTAAATTGTAGCCTCAGTTTCCTGTTCTTAGCTGACAGGGGTGGCACCCAGTGTGGTCTTCTGCTGCTGCAGCCCATCTGCTTCAAGCTTTGACTTGTTGTGCGTTCAGAGATGCTCTTCTGTACACTTTGGTTGTAACGAGTGGTTATTTGAGTTACTGCTGCCTTCCTATCAGCTCAAAGCAGTCTTCTCCTCTGACCTCTGGTATCAACAAGGCATTTTCACCCAGAGAACTGTTACTCACTGGATATTTTCGCTTTTACGAACCATTCTCTGTAAACCCTAGAGATGGCTGTGTGGGAAAATCCCAGTAGATCAGCAGTTTCTAAAATACTCAGACCAGTCCACTTGGCAACAACGCCATCTTCAAAGTCACTTAAATCATCTTTCTTCCCCATTCTGATGCTCAGTTTGATTTTCAGCAGGTCGTCTTGACCACGTCTACATGCCTAGATGCATTGAGTTGCTGCCGTGTGGTTGGCTGATTAGATAGTCCAGTTGAACAAGTGTACTTAATAAAATGACCAGCAAGCCTATATATGAATGGCAGTTTGCAGTCTTGAATGTGTGGTCTATCTTCTCAAATTTCACCCCACCTTTCAATGCATGCATGTTGCTTTGCTATTTAAAGAACGCCTGATAATCATCAGTTCAGCTCACAGTCTTCTAACAGAAAGGAGGCGGATTCTGTGCAAATAATTTTATTCATAGACAGAAGACAGAACAGAAAAAAAAAAAAAAAAGGTGGTGTCCTTTCCAGCTGAGTGCAAACGGGAGCTACCGGTGACTCAGCTTGAAATGAAGTCTACAATTTTTACAAAATAAAAGGACCCCACTAAACTTCAAATATTTTTGTAAATGCCTGCTTGCACAAAGAAAGGTGCTGGTCCACACAGTCACTGTGGGAGAACTTATCAAAAGAGCGTTGTTACACTGCTGAGGTTAGGGACTGTACAACAATTATTGCGGTTAAATGTCATATTTATCTTCACCTCCAATTGCTCAATACCAACTAAAAGATGCAATATATAAAGAATTTGAGATAGCTGAACTTAATATAAACTTTATCATTTTCACAAGATGCATACTAGTGGAGTTTAATTTAGGGGAAATAAGCAATTATGAATTTTAAAGCCACTCTCTTTTAAAAAGGCAGTTCTAAAGGCTAAAGCTGAACCAAAGCCACTTTTATATGACATGAAGACTTTTTCTCACCATTGTCATTATTTACATATTGGACCTATTCCTTGGTTGACGATCATGCAAAAATGAATTGTAAGGTTTTAAATATTAAACCTCAATGATCTACTGTGCACACTTAACTCATTATGTTACTGAGTAAAATAAATGTCCCTCCCATACTGTTCCTCTCAATAATTATTGTACAGTCACCTATAGGGTCACTTATATCCCATACATATTGGCAAACAATCTGCAAAATAAAACAGGTGAATCAGCATTTGCAAGGCAGTATTAAAACAAAAACAGTCTACTTGAATTATTTTTCCTATTGTGTTGCCGAGGCTATTCAACATCCTACAAAAGATTAATGCCATGTTTTTGAAATATCTGTAACTGTAATGAATATTCTTATGTTTCCATCACTACTATGATTATTTTGTTAAATGAACCGCAGGGTAAATAAAATTATGCATATTTTTGTATTTTGTCTTTTCTCTATTATTAAACAGTATACAAGACCAAATCAGCCACTCCTGTTACAGTACAATACAGCTTTGGAAACTCAAAACAGGAAATGTCTTTTTCTCCTCTTCATTTTTTGTCCACCCACACACACACAAACAAAAACACCCACACCCACATTCACACATCTTAAATCCAGGGCTACTACAAGAGCATTGCTGTGTAATTCTTATTAATAAAACTATGTACTATGACATCATTTATATTCAGATCACATGGACAGGCGAGAACAAAATGGGCGGTGGTATGTGTGTAAAAGTCTTATTAAGAGCAGGAATCCTGTTTTGTTTAGTTGAAGGTGACAGCTTTTCTTAGTGTCTGCAGACTCTGCAGCCCATTTTCCACTTCAATACCTCCTCCCTCTTCTTTTCCCCTTTCCTCTCTCAGAGCCACCAGAAGCGTACATAGACAATGAGCATGATGAAAAAGACACCACCAGCTGCCAGTTTGGCATAGGTGGAGCGGGTATTCAGATACTTGGCGTCGCTTCTGTACTTTTTTGACAGGCTGGACAAGTTGCTGGCCTTGGAGTCTAGCGCTGCATGGACGAGAAACCAAAGAAAAAGGAGTTAAAAACAAAAGAGCAAAGACAAGAGTGGAAAAATGAGCAGGGTAAGACACAGACGAGAAATAAATAAAATACAGAAAATATCATATCATATCACAGTGTGGAAGTGAAGATCACCTCTGACTGGATGCATCAGTTTGACCTGAAGAGACCTGAACACGCCACAGATGACGAACACTTACCAGAAAGAGCCTCTCCTCTTTGCAGCACCTCTTCTATGTTCGCCACCATAATCCTCTGTACGTCCTGGAGCTCGGTGTTGATGCTGCCCAGATTCCTTCTCGCTCTGCTGTCAATGTACGACTTCTTGGTTTTTTGAATGTAGGTGTCTAAAGAGAGAGAGCGAGAAATATTAAACACAATTCACAGTCCTTGTAGACTCTTGTGTCTGCATGTTCAATTGCTTCACCCCCTTCACTGTGACAAAATACTCTGAATGTGAAGATCCACTTTATTCAGTGCAGGACGAAAGTTAATTCTTAATGCTTTTTTAGAAAATATCTTTCAAGGCTTAGACTGAGACTTACAAAATCTCTACAGAGCAAGGCTCTGTAGAGATTTGCCAAAAACTGGCAGAAAGGTGATGCAGTAGCGCCAACAGGAAGATTTCTTTACTTCCATT
This sequence comes from Paratilapia polleni, assembly GCA_015106735.1. Classification (NCBI taxonomy): domain Eukaryota; kingdom Metazoa; phylum Chordata; class Actinopteri; order Cichliformes; family Cichlidae; genus Paratilapia; species Paratilapia polleni. Next base: position 33,775 of record VUQI01047269.1, on the reverse strand, counting down.
ACTCATTTTAAGGACCTTTGTTGCAGTTTTAAAAGAAAAAAAAAGACTAACCTATCACTTTTCTCCCCAGGGGACGCACAGAGACTGCTGACACTGACCGTATTAGGCAGATCTGGTTACAGTAGAACCGATCCATTTTTTTCCTTTTCAATCCCCTGATAAACCTCCTTGTTTCTGTTATCAGTTATTTTTTATGTTCACTTTTTAAATTTTTTTTATTTTAAAGAACCAGGTGACCAGGGAGTTTAGAAACTAATCCTAGTGTTGGCTAGCTATCTTAGTTAGCAAATTGCATATGTGATTCAATATTATATTAAATTGGATGCTAATGTTGGGTGGGGGGAAAAAAATTTAACTCATAAGAGAAATTGAACAAGACTAAACAGTATCAAACTGTCACTCAAATCAGCAATGCCCCAATAATGCCTAACTTTAAACTTGTGAGTAATCAAAAAACTCCTCCTAGTTGCCATGAAGGAAAAATTAGCCATACAGACCAAAGTGGTTTCTGTTCCAGGCTGTAAACACTTTTTTCCTGCTGATAATTTGGACATTTTCACATGGAGGTTTGTGGCGACTGACCCACTTTTGGAGACAGCCACAAGTGGCCATTCAAGGAACCTTAAGCCTTAAGATTTCACTTGGTTTCACAGTGTTGTACACAGACCTTAAGTTGGGGAAGAAAGAGAGCACTGGTATTGGGCTGGATATCCTGACTTGATCTGGAGAGAAAAAGAATCAGCCCCTATCATAATGACTCATCATAACTTTACTGAACATATTATAAAATGTAAGGGCAGTGGTTAGCACTGTTGCCCAACAGCAAGAGGGTTCTGGGTTCAAATCCACAGTGTGCCTGTGTGGGTTCTCTCCGGGTACTCTGGCTTCCTCACACAGTCACAGTAAATTGGCCATATTTTGAATGTGAGTGTGAATGGTTGTCTCTCTCTCTGAGTTAGCCCTGTGACAGGCTGCATAGGCTCCAGACCCCTGCAACCCTAAATTGGGTAAGTGGAAGAAAATGGATGGATATTATAAAACATTAATAGTCACCAGTTATTTGAACCAAAAAACAAAAAACAAAAAACAACCCACACATAATTTGAGAAAATCTGTTTGTCCTTCTGTTTATCGCCTATTCCTGACTGTTAATACAATATGCTTTGAGCATATTTGTTTTGCTGTCTCTGTGAGGGCATTCATTTACAGTATTGCTTTCTGAAGCCTGCTCTTCATACATTTACCCATCAAAACTAAGTGCCAAAACCTTATCCTATCCTAAACCTGATTCTAACTTTAACCCTAACATCAAGTCTTAATTCTCAAACTGGCCTCTGAAGGGGTGCAAAGGATGCAGAGCCGGCCATAATATTCTAAGTTTTACAAAATGTCATCACTTTGACAGCTCACAAAAACAGCGAGACATGTTTTAAATCTAATTTTCTGTATTTATCGTTTGTGGCTATATGTGACAAATGATTCATATTGTTTGGTTAAGCGGTTCTGGAGAAAGCTACATTTTAAACAGGCACAACAGCACAGATGCACATTGAGCGAGGGTATCCTGATAGCTGTCCTTTTCAAAACAGTAACTTTATGATAGCCTGCACATGTGTATGGGAGCTACAAAAACAGGGGTTACACTTTCCCTGAACAGGCACTGCACAAAAACACACACTGCACAGGACAACTACCACCACTGATGCCAAAGCAGGTACATAATTAATATTGTTTCTAAATAATATATAATTTCTTACCAAATTCAATGAAGGAGTAAGGTCGGGATACTGTGGGGACCTTCTTTCCATGCTGCTCATGAAACTCTGCCTGCAAGTCTTCTAGGTAAGCAAAGGCTAGCTTCTTGGAAAAGCTGGCTTCACAAAGCACAAGGTAGCACACTCCTTTCTCTATAAAATAGCTGGAAAAAGCAACATAAAACATTAACTTTGGGTGGACTGTGGGTAAGTGCGCACAAAACATTTTTGTCACTGGTGCATAATTAGTTTGAAACCATCAAGAAACTATCACTTTGAGACAGTTGGTGTGTAATTTAGATTCTCACTCACTGAAATGCCATTGAACCAGCCTCTAAAGTGCAGCGTGTGGGACTCTGCTCATTGAGTTTCCTGAAGAGCTGCTTAGCTTGACTCTGATACTGCTGAAGATCCCGACCCAACTAAAGACATGAAAAAATAAAAAATGGTTTTCACACAATTTCACTGATGTCTAACACAGAAAACACAGAATTTTAGATGCAAATTTCACTATTTTACCACCATAAGAAATAAAGACAACATAAATGTGAGTATGTTATATATTTGACAGTTTTACAAGACTATAGACAGACTCAGCAGTGTGATGCTACACACTGACATTGGCTGTTTGTGATAAATTGCTTATGGTTAGCATTTGGATGGTGGGTGGTATTCTGACTGAAATGACATATTCTTTACAGAAGTATCACAGAAACACGGATGATGTTGAAGCACAGTGCAGAGACACAACAAACCTTTTCACTTCCCTTTATGAAAGCAAATAAAAGAAGGAGGAAAAGATGTTAGACGCCCATTAAGTCATGCACAAGCATAGTATAGCAACATATCATGTTACAAATGGCATCCATTTGAACATTTCAAGGTCAACCCTTAGAAGTCCACTGATGTCATCAGGCATATCTCATCTTGGCCACTGAGTCTACAATCAATAAAATATGGGGAGTGCATTCTACATCTGTGGAATAACATTTTTTGGTGCAAAAATGTTATGCCGAAACAAAGCCTGCACTTAAGTCTGACTCTTCCCATGGCCTTCAACCTTAAAAAACTAAATAAAATAGCTTGTAGAGTGGCTAACATATTTCATTGCATATTACTACAGCTACGCCCAGTATTTGACTAGCTATTAATGGATGTGACCAAGATATAAAGTGAGCAGGGTGTTTACCAACTGAAAAATAGACATTTCAGTGCTCTCTGGTGGACAAATCCTGTAATGGAAACACCCTTTTCCCAGTTTTCTTAAAGGCTGCCATTTCTGTACTGATATTCCTCCTTACTGATCAGTCAGCAGACACTAATAACGTCTCTGTGATGATCTCTAAGCAGCTGATATTGAACATACGTTCAACTTTACATGCTCTTGCTGAACAAAAATGATAAACTTGGCTTTTTTTTTTTGTTTTTTTTTGGTTGTTATTGATTATTTGCATGAAATAAAGAATGTGTTTTGTAACAGACATATCTGTAGAGATGCAGTGCAGATCTATCAGCCTGTGATGGACTGGCAACCTGTCCAGGGTGTACACCCCCAACATCCCCAACCCTGATCTGTATAAGCAGTTGAGAAAATGGATGGATGATTGATATATCAGCCATACATCGGTACCAGGCTGGCAACAAATAAGGTGAAATTTACCAGTGGTCTTTATGTTTCTCCTGCACAAAAGCTGGAACAAATAAAATAAAAATAAAAATAAAACAAACAAACAAAAAACAGTATCTGCATCAGCCATCTGTCAAATTGTTATTTTAAACATTGGTATTGGCCCAGAAATGTACATTGAATAGTGCAGATGTAGTAGATTCTTAAGGATGTAAAACTGGGTGAGGCTGCAGCAAAATCTAAAATTTCATAACTTAGTGCTTAAGCTGTGCAATGTTGCAATGATTTGAAACAGCCTCTGAATAAAGTCAGGGTTCAAGCAACATGAGCCTGCTGTTGAAGCAGTCTGATGACTCAGTCTGTTGAATTAGGTAAATAAAAAGCTGGCTCTGTGTACAGGTGGACAGGCCTACTGCAAGAAGCCTCCACTTATCACCAAGTCAAGCGGCTGAATTAAGTTTCACACCGCAATCAGCCAGGGGTGAAGTGTTAATGTCCTCAGAAGGCCCACATCTCGAAGAAAATCGTCCCCTGAATACGGGCGTCACAGCTGGTAAGCGAGTTCATGTTAGCTAACGTGTCACTATAGCATTAGTACAATTTCAAGGCATTTACTACAGCAGCCTGTGCCGTGAGCGACAGACGGCTAGCAACCAGAGAGGCAAAAAAGGCTGAAATCTTAACCTGCTCGTCCTCCTGCATTGAAGCGGCCAGCGGCAGTCCGTCGGCCAGCCGAGCGATCATCGTCAGCAGCACCATCTCTGCGAAATGTTGTGCTGTTCGTCCACTGCACAGCAAATACTACAGGTAACTGAAACCAGTGTTTGACAGGCTGTAAACTGACAACACCACAGGACTGACGCGCTGAGCTGGCCGGAAACGCTACAGTTTTGTGTGTCACACCTGAATCCCGCCGCGGAACCAAGCGGGCACACACACAAAAAAAGGTTCCGCATCACATTCCCCTGTATAATTTTTTTTTTAATTCTAGCTTTATTTTTTTCACGTACTTCTGAGTGTATAAGTGCTACATTCTTGTATTCATAATAATATTTCAATTTAAACTACAATTGTTGTGGTCAAAAATCAATTTTGTTAGCATAACTACTTGTGTTATTATAACCATTTGATAATAATTAATAACAGATATTTTAGTGTTAGAATTTATTTTAAAAATATGTCCTATTTATTAATTCATAAAAAATATAAATTCATATTTGCCAAGAATCCTTAAATTAAAACATTCTGGCTTTACCATTTTAAAAAGATGAGTACAGTGCAAGTAAACATGTTTTTTCCTCGACATTTCTAAATATATATATATTTTTTAATATTTATACGTGAATTTGTTCTGTGATTCCAACTACACACATAAAAGCCACAAATAAAAAGCCAAGTCTATTATGTATTTTATTTTTAAATTTCTTCCTGTGACACAATAAGAAAGCCATTTGGATTTAATATATGAAAGTAATACCAATTTTAAAGATAGTAGCCTTTGGTGGATTTCAGCTTCTGCCCTGCTTATAAAACATTAAAATTTTAATTATGTAGCACTAATGTTCTTATTGTGAATGTAAATCTAAGCAATTTCCAGGTCGCTCCGCTTGATTCAAACCATTACATAAGCATTTTCTTTTTTTGCTTATTGGACAGAATGACATCGCGCTTCCTCCATGAATCCACTGTATTTTACAACGTGGACAAACCCAAGATGAGTCAGTGAATCTGTCGAGTAAGTGTAGGTTTAAATAGCAGACAGCAGGGAGTAGCATTGCTCACCTTTATTGAAAGCCCCAGAGAGACGCCGTTTCTCTCCACCTCAATGAAAGTGACTTTGTCCCTTATTTTTCCAAAATGCGCCCCAGCAATGATTTCAGTTCATTTTTTATTATAATTGTTAAATAAACTTTAAGTAGATATGATTGGTAGCATTACAGCATCACCCACCACACAAAAGTGGAATATTATAGACAAAACCATATGTTTTTATCTGCAGTACACATGTTCAAAGTATTTTCAGGACTTGCAATTTAGTTTTCCAATGATATCCTGTTTATCATTATATTAAAATACATATTTGAACTCTGGCTCTCTCTCCTATAGTGTGTTTTTTGTCCCGTCTCCCTCTGCTCTCTTCTGTTTCTCCTCACCCCCAACCGGTCACAGCAGATGGCTGCCCCTCCCTGAGCCTGGTTCTGAGGTTTCTTCCTGTTGAAAGGGAGTTTTTCCTTCCCACTGTTGCAAAGTGCTTGCACATAGGGAGTCGTCTGACTGTTGGGGTTTTCTGTCTAATTTGTAGGGTGTTTACCCTAAAATATAAAGCGCCTTGAGGTGACTGTTGTTGTGATTTGGTGCTATATAAATAAAATTGAATTGAATTAAATGACTTTTTACTTGTTCTTAAAACATCTCCTGCCTCCTCCCTGCAGCTCTGGTCCCACTACATCTCCGGGGGGTTTCCAGCCCAGCCCGTCCCCTCAGCCCTCACCTAGCCCCGCCACCTCCAGAACCCCCCAGAACTACGGAGTCCCCTCCCCCGGCCCGCTCAATACTCCAGGTAACACCACAAACGCCTCACGGGTTTTAGCTTCTAGGCCCTCGGTCCGAGTTCCCTCCTCGGTAACAATCACGCAGCTCCTGCCGAGTTTCACCAGCTTTTATTGTGAAAATGTTTCAGGGAACCCAAGCTCAGTGGTGAGTCCGGCAGGAGCGACATCTCTGGAGGACCAGCAGTACATGGAGAAGCTCAAACAGCTCTCCAAATACATTGAGCCGCTGCGCCGCATGATCAACAAGATCGACAAGAATGAAGGTGGGCTGCTCGCCACGCTCATATCGCCACCTCCTAAAGAGACACACACACGTGCACAGGTTCTCTCACTCGGGGTCGTGGAGTTCAACTTAGGTCTTCTCTTATTGATATTAATGAAATTTGGTGTGTAGGGCCAGAAAACGTCTGAGAGCCACAGCTGTAGAGTCAGTTTAAAAATGTCTTGTATAATTAATTTTCATTACAAATAAAAATAAAAATAAAACAAAAACAAAAAAAAAAAACATGACAAACACGGCTGAAAACCAACGATGGGACGAAACCTGATAGGACATAAAACATAAACAGGAAGGCCGCATCCTAAATTAAAGCCACGATTAAGTGTAGAACTGGAAGTGGAGTCCAAACAAAGTTCCTGTGTAACGAGTGCTCAAACAATCAGTCAGTCCACACTATTATTAAAATTAAACAGTTAAGCTCATCTTCAGTTAACCATTTCAGTAATTTTCAGGTAAAAATACTGAAAGAGTTTCTGTTTCTTTTTGTTTTACATCACAGTAAATTTAATTCATTCAAGTTTTATACCCAGCGAGACATTTGAACACAACACGTTGGACTCACTGGGTTTTTAAAATATCCAGCTCCATGTTTTTATTCCTGGTCTCTGCCAGAGCAGCTTTGCATGATTCACAGCTCAAAATAATCCTTCTTTATCTGACACTGAGCCTCGGTGCAGCCCCTCAGCTCACCTCTGTCTGAAATGAGCTGCTTCAGCTCCTCCCACTCTAAGATAACTGTCTTCTGATTGGCTGCCTCAGAGAGTGGGTGGGGCTTCTGTTCCCTCTCTGTGACATCAGACAGGTCTCAGAGTAGAAAAAACTGTGATAAACGGAGTGTTCAGAGCAGCCTGAGCTTTGGACTGAACCCACACTGGGCTCATTATTAGAAACTTTGTATTTAATGTGAACGTCCAGCAGTGAACAGGAGATACGTGACAGGAAGTGAGGAGAACAGCAGGTTTCACTTCAAACATAATGAGACTCGCTCATGTCTGTCAGCTGCCACACATTCAAACCAATGAAAGAAAAATGTTAAAATTAAAACTTAAATCCATCTTCCTGATTCTTCAGATGCTTCGTTGTGATCTACTGCTGTACTGGTCCTGTGTGCGTGTGATACTCACAATAACACACGTTACACACATTTTTCTGTGTGTAAATAATGAACTTGTTGGTTGTTGACGTGTGATTAAGTGAATCTCGCTCTGTATGAACAAACTGAGACGTTTCTCATGTAAAACTGAGGATTTTGTGTGTTGTGAATTAAATTTAATGGGTTAAAAGTTTAGTTTGCTCATGTTTTGTTTTTGTTTTCAGACAGGAAAAAGGACCTGAGTAAGATGAAGAGCCTGCTGAACATCTTGACCGATCCAAACACCAGGTGGGCTTCACGTAACCCTGTTTGGTTTACTTCTGTCCACACATGAAGACAACCTAAACGTTAAATCATCTTCTCCTCTTAAGTCGTGTCCAGTTCTTAAAGCTGACATCATTAACCACCTCGGGTTCAAATCCTCCTTCACTTCTTAAACTCAAACAAACAGAGTTTAAACGGTCCAAATTCTTTCAGCTCCAGTGATCAGTGTGGCTGTTTCCAGCTGTTTCAGTAAAGTTTAACGTCTGGCCATAACGGGAAGTAACGGGAGGGTCGGGAACAGCCACACCCACCTGCTGCACGCCACTGAACTCGGAGCAGATGCTTCTTCTTCTCCTCTCTTTACACTTCCTGTGTTCATTGTCCTGACCTCTGACCTGCAGGTGCCCGCTGAAGACGCTGCAAAAATGTGAGATCGCGTTGGAGAAACTGAAGAACGACATGGCCGTGGTAAGAACGCCTCCTGCTCCCTCTGACACTTTTCTCTCTGGCTCGATTTTTAAATTTATCTTTTAGGACACGTCATGATGTGAGGAGACAGGACAGGGGCCGAAACTTGTTGAACAGATGATTTCTCGCACGTGTGCGTGCGTCAGGTGATGCATAACCGTGTTTCCCGTTGTTTCAGCCAACGCCCCCTCCCCCGCCTGTGGCCACCAACAAACAGTACCTGTGTCAGCCACTGCTGGACGCCGTCATGGCCAACATCCGCTCTCCGGTCTTCAACCACTCTCTGTACCGAACCTTTGCCCCCGCTATGAGCGCCATCCACGGGCCACCCATCACGTAGGCGTCACCTCACACATGTTAAACTCACCACCGTTTACCGGTCAGAGGTTGTATTCACACCTTCGTGTCTTCCTCAGGGGCCCAAACATTGCCGGACGCAAGAGGAAGCACGAGGAGGATGAGCGGCAGACGATCCCCAACATCCTGCAGGGCGAGGTGGCTCGCCTCGACGTCAAGTTCCTCGTCAACCTCGACCCTTCATACTGCAGCAACAACGGCACTGTGCACCTCATCTGCAAGCTTGGTGAGACCGCCACGCCCCCCCAAGAGCGCCCCCACATCAGTCAGATCAGAGAAATACCTGCGTTACAGTCAGCGTAAAAACTTATTCCGTGTTTTCATTAAGAATGATCCAGAGGGAAATGGAAAGAATTGACCTTCAAAATAAAAGCATGACCGATGACGAATGAGTGTTCTCCTTCCAGCTGGATGGTTTGACGCTTTTTGTCTTTCAGATGATAAAAACCTTCCCAGCGTTCCTCCTCTGCAGCTCAGCGTTCCCGCCGATTATCCCGACCAGAGTCCTCACTGGGCCGACGACGGAGAGCAGTACGGTGAGACACGCCCACACCTGCTGCTCAACACAAGTCTTTTTTTTTCTTTTTTTTTTTTCCATGTGTCACCTGGAAATGCTCAAAAGTTTCAGAAAAACAGAATAAAAAGCAGCGAGGAGTCCCTGTCCGAATAAAACGGAGGGATCTCTGCGCACGGGTCCAATGAATCAGGCACAGGCGGGTTTGAAGCTAAATTAACTCTTATTTTTATCCTGTCAGCAGCTCACCTTTTGTTTGTGAGGGCCAGCCAATCAGAAGGGATAAAGACAGGAGGGAGGAGCTAAAACTGAGGGGCTGCACTAAGGCTCAGTATTAGATAAAGAGGATTATTTTGAGCTGAGGCTCACTCTGGTAGAGTCCAAGAATAAAACGATGGAAACAAGAAACATGGAGGTCGACCTCAGACAAAAATATGCATTTAAAGCTGAAATATTTTTAGCAGACGGCTGTTTGGAATTTAAAAAGTTGTTTTACTCTAAATTGATGTCAAAAAACACCAGTTTGATGAAGAAGCTGTGACTTCATTGTACCAGAAGGTAAAGAGGAAATGGGCCCATATAAGGACATTTGGTGATGACATCATCGCCTGTGTGTGTTTCAGGTGTGAACAGCTTCCTGCAGACGGTCCACAGAAACATGACATCCAAACTGCTGCAGCTGCCCGACAAACACTCAGTGACCGAGCTGCTCAACACCTGGGCTCAGAGCGTCCGGCAGGCCTGCCTGTCTGCGGCCTGAGGCCCCGCCCACCGCTCACCTGCTGCTGCAGCAGCAGCAGCCTCTCAGACTCCAGCCTGTTTCTGGACACTGCGGCCTGTGCTCCTCATGCATCCTGGGTAAAAACATCACCCGTTTGCTTGCAAATGACCTGTCATCAGTCAGCTGTTACTCACGGCCTCAGAGCAGATTTTATAATTTAATATTTAGCTGCAGCCCATTTATCCTGATTTTCCTGCTGCTCCCTGAACGCATCACCAGTCTGTTTTTGGTCATTTAGTTTAAAAAGTTTGTTTTGTACGATGTCTGTGAAAGATTTTTTTTTTTTTTTAATAAATAAAACGTGTTCACTTCAGCTTTGAGTCGGTTTGTTCCAATCAGCTGTTTCCTGTTTACCTGCTGCAGGTGGAACACACCTGTAAATCAGCTCCCACTGAACAGGGTGTCTGTTCCTCACCTGGCATTCTGACCAATCAGAAACATGGACAGGTCAGCTGACAGCAAAGCAGCTGATTTTACAGGAAAACTGTAATATTAGAAAAATATGAAGAGGTTAAACAGAATACTCTGTGTGTGTGTGTGTGTGAGAGCTTTCAGAGCTTTGCTCAGTCACACTGGAAAGGAGCTGCTGTATTAATAAAGTTTATTTGAAGGAAAGCTGTTAAAATGTCGACTGTGTGAGTTCAGACTCCTCAGCATCACGGCGCTGTGATTAAACATGGAGGATCTGATGGGTTAGAACTGTTGCTGGTGTGTGAGAGACAGTCTGATGGTTTGAGCTGCAGCCGCTGTGCTGTTTGACGCTCAGAGGAAAGAAGAAAAATAAAAACTGCATTCAAACAGCCTGTTTACTCATCTGATCTCAGGTCA
>VUQI01047269.1:8940-18991 GCA_015106735.1 Paratilapia polleni | reverse complement strand
GTGGTGCATAAACCAAAAAAAAAAAAAAAAAAAAAGAAAAACCAAAACAGCCAAACCTGGAGCTACTTCCTGTACTGAACGTGTCGAAAGCGAAGCGATTCGTCGCAAACTGGGCGTGTTCCTTTAAGCAGATCGGAGGGCAGTGGTAGTTTGTCTCGGGTCAACAGAAAGATGGCAGTGTTTGTTTTTATTGTCATATACAGAATCTTATCACTACAAATAAAAGTTGTTTTCAAGAAATCTTACCTTGGTCGACTCCTGTACAACCCCGCCTTCAAGCCCCGCCCCCCTGAACGTATGAAACACTTAGAAACCAAAAACTGCGTTTACGGCTCACCCTTATGTACATAGTTACAGTGGTTTTTAAAGCACCGCGAGCCGAGTGGAAGCTCCACAGCCGTCGCTCTGTTTCACCTGCAGCGTCTCACCTGCTTGAACCTTCAATACTGTGCGGTGGATTTGATGTGTCGCCAAACGAACAAACGGACTCCGGGTCGACTTGTTCGGTTTGCAGCACCTGGGCGTGTTATTGACTGATTGTATGGCTGCTCCCGTGCAGCTGTAGTGACTCTGTGACGGTGTCCGCTCTCTTTGAAGAAAGGAAACGTTAAAATGGACTTTTTAAAAATCAGGGTATCTGTGGCGTGTTTATAGGATCGAAATGCTAAAGATGGAATTCAACCTCTGTCTCAAACCGGCGCCGTTCTGCTTCTGGTTCCCTTGGAGAAGCAGGACGGCGTCCTGGACGAGAGCCCGCGGCCGCTTCACGAGTAGGAGAGGTGAGAGCCATTGGAGATGTGCGAGGTGACCGATGTGCTCCGCGTGAGGCCGCCATCGCTCCCCCCGCTGCCGCCCGGCCCCCCAGAGGCCGTCCTCCTCAGTGGCTGGGGGCTGTTCCTGAGCGCCATCAGGCTGGGGCCCCTGACACTCAGACCCCCACCGCCATAGCCCCCCTGTGAGGATGAGGATGACGAGGCGGAGGAGGGAGGGGAGGAGGTGGACAGGGCGATGGGGGGAGGCGGTGGCGGTGGAGGCAGGAGGGCCAGCGACTGGGAGGAGGCGTGGGAGGAGAGGTGGTGGTGGCCCTGGGAGTGATGGGAGTAGTGGCCCCCTCCTCCCACCCACTCCCTGGAGCGCTCGCGCTCCCTGGAGTCACGCTCGTGGGTGTCGCGGTAGAGCTGCGGCGTGCTCTGATGGTGTTGGTAGTGCTGGGGGAGGTAGTGCTGCTGGTGATGGGAGGAAGAGGAGGACGCGGAGGAGGAGTGGCCCCTGCCGCTCTTGTTCATCTCGCTGTCCCTGCCGAGGCCGTGGGAGGAGGCAATGGACTCGGTGCGGCTGAAGCCTCCCCCTCCGTGGTTCTGGCTGCGCCAGGACGGAGTCGCCACTGAGTTCTGCACGCTGTGGCTCCAGTGGCTGCCGGAGCGCGGGACTGGCCGTGACGGCCAGCCGCCGGAGCCTGAGGACGGACTGGGGGTCGGGTAGCCCTGGTTGAAGGCCTCAGCCGGGATGCCGGTGAGCGCCATGTTGCTGAAGCCCAGACGCATGCTCTCCGAGTCGAAGGCCTCGATCTCGTGAGCCTGGCGCTCGAGCAGCGTCCGGATTCGCTCAGAGCGCTCATTCTGCAGAGACAGCATCTCCTCCTCGATCTGACGGAGAGAATAATCACAGTGAGAGCTCGACAAACAGGCTAAACGTAACACTTAACGCCACTTGGAAGGAAACCAAACTTCAGGTGGAAAAACATGAAAAATGAAGCAGTGCAGAGACGTTTGCAAGTTTGCCCAAATGTGTTTATTAATGTGAAGAAAATAAAAAAAATGTTTGTTGTGCTGGATGAGACCCTTTTGTTTGAAAGCGTAGTTTTAACTTCAGTGAACCAACATGTTTTAAACCCTTTGAGTGCTAAGCTCAGCCCAACGCCGCTCGTCCTCACCCTCTGTTCCAGCAGCGCCCGACGGATCGACACCCTCTGCTCCAGGTCCTTGACCTCGCGCTCGTGTTGGGCGTCTGTGTGGATCTTGATCTTGCTCTGGTAGGCGTTGAGCAGCTCGAGCTCCTGCTGCAGCTGCATGTGGAGAACCTGATACTCCGCCTCCTGCGTTTCATCGAGCCGGAGCTGTAGGATCAAAACAGGAAGAGCCTCGGTGTGAGTAGAGAACACCTGATGACAAGTTCCTTTAACTAAGGATCGCGGTGTGAATGTGGGTAATCAAAAGCAGTCTGTATTTTTCAATCCTTTTATTTCACTGGTTTCTTATTTTGAAAAATGACAGCAGATGAAAATCAGACAGCTGTACGCTTACAGAATTTATTCTTCATTGTAACCACAAAGCTTTGCAAAGCAGATCTGACACACGTGACAAAATTCAGCTCCTTTCACTGGTAAATAGCTGATTCCCACATTTGGTTGATTTATATCGGCACACACAAGGAACAAAAAAATATTAGTTAGCTTTGTAAAAATATGAGGCCAAAACCAAATGTGTGTAATTTATTTATTAATAAATATTTACTTTTACGATTAGCTGAACAAGCTTGTTAAAAAAAAAAAAAAAAGTTATAATCATGTCAATCTATGTTTAAAATTGCAGTTAAATTTAAAAAGAAAAACACTTTTTTATTTACTGACAGAAACGTTTTTCTTGACCTCTATGGAGGTCCAAAAATGCTAATTATGAAAAATAAAAAAAGAAATGGCTAAATAAATAAATCAGTATGCAAAATTAATTTATAAAATTAAAATAGACTAATATTCCTGTTTTCACTTGCCTTTGTATTTATTTATCCTGTATGAATCAATTTGTTGTGTTTTATTTATTTGTTAATGCCTAAATTTATCATTTTTGACACATTTAAAGGATACTTATTTATGCTTTTAGTTAATTTGGACCATTTGGGCTCCTGTAATTTACAAGCTGCTGACTAAAACTTTTGAAGGTGAAACAACAAACTGAAGAAAATGAAAATCAGCAGCAAATTTGATAATTTATTAGTTGTTTGGATAATTTAAGAACATGTTACTGAATGTTGGTTGCTGCCATTTGTTTAGAATCTCAGTAATGTGATGAGTTATTCTTCTTTATTTCCTTTAAATCGTGTTGAGCTGCAGGTGTCAGAGACCTGCACTACGAAGCAAGTTCAGCACACCCAGGATATCCCTTTTATCAGGCTTCTTTTACTGTAACATGATTCAGGCTAAGAGGTCTCACACACAGCTGGTTATCAGATCGATAAGTTAACCCAGGGTGCTCTGAGTGTGTGGACATGAAAGAGGCGGAGTTTGCAGTATGTGACCAATCAGAAACATGGACAGGTGTACTGATCGCAGAGCGACTGATGTTACAAACAAGATAAAAACTGTAAGAATACAGACTGAAGGCAGCAGAGTGAGAGCTTTCAGAGCTTTGCTCAGTCAGAGTGGAAAAGAGCTGCTATATTAATAAAGTTAATTAGAAGCAGGAAGGAAAGCCGGTAAAATGTCGACTGTGTGAGTTCAGACTCCTCAGCATCACGGCGCTGTGATTAAACACGGAGGATCTGATGGGTTAGAACTATTGCTGGTGTGTGTGAGACAGTCTGATGGTTTGAGCTGCAGCCGCTGTGCTGTTTGACGCTCAGAGGAAAGAAGAAAAATAAAAACTGCATTCAAACAGCCTGTTTACTCATCTGATCTCAGGTCAGCAAGTACAAACAGGCTTCCTGCTTTAGGATCAGATATCAAAGCTTAGGGACAATAAAAAAAAATTTTAAATTGCAGACAACAGGAAAAAATGAGGACTAAAGTTGAAGAATCTGTATTTCTTATTGATGCTCAGATAAACACCAAAACTTCAGACCCTCTGACTGTCTGAGCTCTGAGGGATCTTCCAGAGACAGTGATGCTATTTTCCAGAGATCTGATTGGTCAGTAGGTGGTGAATTCGTACCTGCAGATCTCTGCTCTGGAGCAGGTTAAGTCTGCAGCACAAGTTACCATGGCGATGTAAGAAGTGAACCACCTTTGTAATACTGATAACCCAGGGTTAAACCTAGAGTTACCTGGTTATGCCCAAATGCTGCTTTGTAGTACAGGCCTCTGGTTTTAAGGTGCACGGTTTCAGGTGTGGTGGTGCTGAGGTGTGGGAGGTTGTCAGGTGTGCAGGTTGTCGGGTGTGGGAGGTTGTCAGGTGTGCAGGTTGTCGGGTGTGGGAGGTTGTCAGGTGTGCAGGTTGTCGGGTGTGGGAGGTTGTCAGGTGTGCAGGTGCACGCAGGTTTCCTTGCCTTACTCACAGCCTGTGTGGACAGCATGTCGTTGATGGAGTGGTCGTACTGCTCGGCCAGGATGGCCAGCTTACGTGTTTGCTCCTCTTTAAGGCGTTTAAGGACGGCCTTGTGGTCGGACTTTGGAGTGCTCTCCAGCAGGTGGTTCCTCAGAGCTTTGTACTGCCGGGTCTGGATCTTACAGGTCTCCTGGAACTGACGCTTGACCTGCAGCTCTTTGGACTGAAACACAGTAAGAAAAAAATAATAATTCAAACACCTAGTATTTTCGGGTGTATACAGGTAAAAAGAACAAGTTAAATTTGACACTTTAAGAACTTCAAATCCCATTTTAAATTAAATTTAAGACCAAACGTATGACAGAAAAGTGAGATGTCAGTTTAAAGTGAACCGTGAAGTAAAATTCAACTTTTTGGTTTAAAAATACTGACATAATGTGTTTACTAATGCTAATCTAGATCACATGACGCAACAGCATCATGTGATCTAAATGTGTACTCACCGATACTAAACACATTTAAAACCCTAAAATCTAAACTGAATTTAAGATCATTTTTACTGTTTTTATTTTTATTTTTATTTTTTTAAAGGAAACACAGCAAACCTGTGTTAAGATATTTTCAGGCTAAAACTACTTTTAGGATGCATGTGATCATTTTAATTTTACTGTAAATTTAAACATTTCCAGGAGGTATACTTCAGGGGAACCGTTTCCCAGTTGAATGACAGGACCTGAATGTTTTCCAGGACATGTTGGAGATCATTTTATGATGTCAGTGATCTCGGAGGCGGCTGTAGCCCTCCTAAGGTACCTTGAGGCTCTTGGGCTGCTGCCGGACCTCCATGGTATGCTTCTGTCGAAGCTCCTGCTCACGCCGCTTGTTGTACTCCATCTGGTTGGTCAGCTCGGTCTGGTGCTGCGTTCGGATCAGATCGGCCCGGGTGCGCTGCATCGTGCTCAGCTGCCTGAACTCGAGCTCCTGGGTGGATTCGTGGTGCCGCAGCAGCATGGCGCACTCCAGGTCCTTCTGAGTCTGCTTCTTATTCAGCTCCTGGAGGATGGGGAGAGCGGGAATCAGTCATAATGAATAATGCCGTGTTCCTTTGGGATGCAGGTTAGAGCAAGATAAAATCCTTTAACTAGTACGAACAGACGCGTGGCAGCTTTAATTTTTACTTTCAGAGCTTCAGTTCTGTTTATCTGTGGAGCTGTTATCGTATCTCATGTCCGACCTCTCTGAGCAGGTCCTGCTCCAGGTTGTGGCGAGCCAGCAGCATCTTCCTCTTGTACTGGCGACACTGCAACTCGTAGTACTGCCGCTGCCTCCGGAGCAGACTGGCCTCCTCCTCCGCCTGCATCTGCTGCAGACACTCCTTCTGACGGATCAACCACTCCTGCTTCTCCCGCTTCGGAGTTGACTGGTTCTCGCTCAGCTCCTGTTCAGAGCACAGTTAAAGTCAAGAGGAACGTCTGGGACTGTCCTGACATGAACAACCACCTCAATACTGCTACACACATTTATTTAAAGGAGTTCAGTGTAGCTGAACAGTCGGCGCCTTCAACAAACCAGAAGATTTATTATTGGTTTGATGTTATCTAAAAGTATCATGGATCACTTTTGCTGCTTTAATTATCTGACCAGCTAGCCAACTAGCATTTCCACTCAGATATGATATTTTGCTTTGTCATGTTGTGTTTATTTTACTGAGCTATTCTGTTGTAAGCTATGTTGTTGCAGGTTGTGTTTAATGTTCTGGCTGCTGTAACACAGGAACAGAAAACTGATCTCATCTCACATCAGTGTTAGATTTCTGTCCTTATGTGGAGTCTGTTGTGCTGGGAGCCGGTCGTTTGGTGACCAAATCTTTCCCATTTAGGTTTCACTTGACAGGCTGTTTGAAAAAATTACAAGCTTTCTCAAATACTGGTGTTGCAGTTTGCTTGATTTTGTGTCACTTATTAGGGTGTGAATGAATTTTTTCTGTCTAAATTCTGTCATACAGCCCTTTTAGACATTAGAAGGTATGAAGAGATGAGTAACAGACACCCTTTGATTTACAGGGTGTCAGTAAGTTTCCTGACATTTGAAAGAGCTCTTCTAAGAAAACACAGATCAAGTTCACCGCCCTCCTGTATGAACTGTGTTGTGACTGTGGATAAACTTGCTCAGACCTCCTTCAGCTGCTCCTTGCGCTGGCGGTACTGGCGTTTCTGTGAGTCCAGTAAACTGGTGAGTTCTTTCTTCTGTTGGCCCAGGATGTGCTGCTGGAACTTCTTCTCCTCTGCCAGAGCTGCTTTCGTCTGCATGAGGACACAAACAGGCTGACTTATTTTAATAATCTAATCAGCATAAAAATAATAAAAGGGTTAAATTTTCTGTACTTTTCTTATTGTCAATAAATCACTTTACCTAATTCTATAAAAATATTAACTTGTGAAAATCCTTTAAAAACACCTGAAAGTTGCATTTACAAACCCTTAGCTCAGTTATTAAAAGAATCCCTTATCCTCACCCTAGATAAAGGTCTAATAAAGTAAAAACTGATAATTTTGGGCTGTTAACCCTTTGACTGCACCTCCTTCTCCAGGATGGCCTGGTGCTTCTTGGCCAGCTTGTCGGCCTCCGTGGAGAAGCTGTTCCTCTGGTTCTCCAGCTCCTTGTCCAGCTTCAGCTGATGCTCATCCATCTCTGCCTTCAGCTTGTTCTCCAGGCCCATCAGCTGCTTCTGGTGCTGCCGCCTCATGCGTTTGTATCCGGACATCTGGTCCCGCAGTGCCGAGCCCTGCTCGTGCTCCTGGATTTGACGGGTCACCTGGAAACAGCGGGGACAGGAACAGATCAGCGCTGACGTTTGGGAGCAGGAGCACAAAAAGAGTCATATGTATATACCACTCAGCATGGCTGCTCGATTATTTTACACAATTACTCATTAACTTAAACGTGATGCATGAGTGTTTTTACAGGACTTCCTTGAACTTTAAATAGAGCCTCATTCAAATGAAAAACTAATAGCAAAGAAAGGTGGAGGTAGTGGGGGACACAAAGTAGGCAGTTTGCCCCAACCGGTGACAGATTTTGACCCTAAAGCTCATCTCACAAGGCCAACCGCCGGTCCCCGTCAGTCTGCCTCCGCCGTGGGACTTCTCCGGGTGCAGATGGTGGCGAAAAGGTCAGCAGCAGCAATGGAGAACCGCCAACCAACCAGCCAACCCCTCGGAACGGCTGAGAGACTCCCAGCGATCCAAAGACAAGGTTAACCTACAGAAAGCTTTCACGACTTTTACTTCTTCTAGATCAGACATGTCAAACGAATGGTCAGCGGGCAAGAACCACCCCGCCACAGGGTCCAATCCAGCCAACCACAAGCTTTTGCAAAGAATGAAAATACAGTGAAAGAAGCGTGCCTCATTCATAACACAGGACAAAACCAAAGCTTCACAGGGAAACTTTTTATAAAAGTTTGAATCCTAAAACGTAAATGAAATTAAAACTTGATTAATTGCACAGCCCTACTCCTGAGCACAGGTTTCCTGGTAGCACTGGGTCGGGTTTGTGACGTGACTTAAAAAGAACCAACAGGGAAAAATCATCCCAGAAACAAACACCGTCACACTCATCGACTGCTCCATCCAGGAAGCAGAAGTTTAGGTTCTATCAGTGCAAGATCATGTTACTGTATTATAGCTCCATTTTACTGCTTCTTTATTTATCATTAAGTAGTTGAAAAATAAAATATTTGCAGAGAAGAACCTCAATTGGGAAAGCTTGTCTCGCGTCACCACAAACAGAACCTAAATCTGTTGGAAACACTGCATTCAGTCAGTTTTAACCATCGAATTGATGATCTTACCAAAGAAGCCGTGCGGATCGTGGCGAAGTGGTCACGGTTACGATAGAAGGCCCGACGGCGTCCACTCGAAGGAGCCTGAGGCTGATCCATCTCTGGCTGGTACGGGTCGTCGTAGATGTTGTCCTGACCCTGAGGAGGAGGAAGAACAATGGTGAATCCTGAGGCGGCGAGCTGGATTTCAGGTGAGCTTTAAGCGAAGCGTTTACCGTCGGTCGGTGGATGATGGAGCTGTTGGAGGTGACCGTGTGCTCCCCTTCCTGCATCATGGCCATCTCGCTGCTGCTGTCATCAGAGGCGTCGGCGAGGCTGTTGACCGAGCTGCTCTGAGAGCTGGCCGAGATGGACATACTGGGAACAGACTGGGAGCTCTCCATGCTGTTAACAGTGCCCGTCTGCTGCAGGTACTGCTCCACCTCCTGACACACATACACACACAAAATTTAACTTTAATTTCTAAGAAATTAATCCTGAAGTTTTTCTTTTTGTTATCACAAAACCTCTGTTTCCTGCGAGGATTTTCTTGGCTGAACAGAGCTTTATTCTACCAGCCCGGTCTCATGACAAAACCTAAAATATTCATTGAAATGCCATCAATTTCTTCATGAACATGAAAAAGTTTTCAGGAGTCCTCTGAAGCCTGAAGAAGTATAAAACTCACGGCTCAGTGCGGGACTCAAACTGTGGTCACTTGTGAGGAAGGATTTTTCTTTTCCCTTTAAAACTGGAAAAATTTCACCTCATGTCCATGGACACGAACCAATAGATTTAATTTTATGAGTATTTCACAAACTGTAGTGAGCCAAAAAAAGGAGACTAGCTTCAAGCAAAAAAAAACATTTTTTTAAAAATGTACATCATCTGTTCTTTTGGATCTGGTTCCAGATTAGTACATTATTTGGATTATTTTGTCCCTTTAACCCCTTTTTCTTTAAAATAAAATCTGAATGGATGATAAAACTGTTGTTTTTACAGCTTACTTTTAACACTCCATCGTTACTACCGCTGTTTTTGTGTGCAGCTTCCCTTTTCTAGTTCACCCACAAAGGCAGAGGTGTGTTTCAGGAAGGAGCAAACAAAGAACCCAGTTTAAAATTTGGCACACATTTTAGTTCATCAAATGAAGCATATTTAAGTGTGTCTCTACCTTAAATAAAAGCCAGTCTGAGAAAAATGTTTTGTAGTTAATTTTCCCTTTTGTCTGCATTTCAAGCCCAACAAAATTTAAATGTAATCAAAATTTCTCTCATTTACTCAGCTTCCTTGCCTACGTATTTCCCTTCCTCTCCTTCCTGCTCTCACAATCTGCCCTCCTCCTACTTCTTCACCTCCTCCTCTTCCCCTCCCTCGGTGACGGGGCCGTTCTGCTGCGTTTCCTGGAACAGGATCTTCTTCATCTTGCGGTACTGCAGATTGTCGAGCTCCCTCACTGCATCCTTGGTTCGTGCGATCAGGTCCATGATGACGGTCAGCGGACGCTCGCGGCACAAGAAGCGATGCTGCAGGAGGAAACAGCAGGTGAATACACATCTGAGGACGTGTTTTTAATACTGAAAATCATCCTGGATTAATAACGCTCACATTGAGCAGCACGTCCGAGGTAGGCCGGTCCTGGGGGATCTTCTGTAGGCAGGAGTCGACAAAGCTGCGGAAGGAATCGGACCTAAAAAAAGAATAAATACATGAAGTGAGAAGCTTTCTAGCTGCACTCTAAGGATGAAAAAATGTGGACTGATTTTGTTTTTTTTTTAAATTCTCATCATCACAAGATTATAAGTTTATTTTTTCTTTATCAAGATATGAATTTTTTTTTCTTAAGATATCATCATCACACTTCACTGATGATGAGAGTCGCTCCTCTCAGCCTGGAGGAGAGTCAGGAGAACAGAGTGGAAGTGACCGAGGAGAAGGAAATAAAGATGGCCTGTATATGAGGCGTGAT
>VUQI01047260.1:0-15296 GCA_015106735.1 Paratilapia polleni | reverse complement strand
ATCATTCTTTCAAAGGTTTAAAACAGCTTAATAGGTACATTTTGCAGATAACCAACCTGTTATGGTGAGTGACAACAGGCACAAGTAGCATGGTTTTGCTATACTGCTGTAAAAAGGGGGTGCATGGATGAATATAAATGGTTGTTTGATATTAGAGACCACTTTTTGTAAGAAGTCATCTATCTTCTCCACTTGTCAGGGGCTAGCATAAGGCTATCCTATGACCTGGGGAGGCAGAATTTTCATTTTGAGCATGTTTGGGCAGGTAGATGCCAAGCCTTGAGTTGAGGTGTTACCCACCAGAAAAGTCACAAATCATTTGTTGAAACACTTAAAACAACCTCAAGTATCTGGTAAAGAAAACCAATCTTCTTTGGTCATTGACAAACTGGCAGAAGTAGCATGGTTTTATTATATTGCTATTTACAAGGGGGTGTTTTGGTTTGGGTATACTTTGGGTAGGGTATATACAGTTGTGGTCAGAGGTTTACATACACTCATCATGGGCACGAATGCCGTGGTAATTTTGGGCTTTTAACGATTTCTTTAAACTGTATTTTATTAATTAATTAATTAATTTTTTAATGATTCTACAGTATACATCTTCAATGACTTTAAAAAAACAAGAATTTAGTGCCCAAGTTTAAATTTATTTTGGATTTTCTCTAATCCACAGAGTCAAAATTATACCTACAGGCTCAAATACATACATACACCTCCACTAATATTTGGTTAAATGTCCCTTAGAAAAGTTGCACCTTGACCAGACACTTTTGGTAGCCATCAACAAGCTTCTGGCATAATTCTGGCTGGATATTTGACCACTCTTCTTGGTAGAATTGGTAGAGTTAATTTTAATTGGTTGGTTCCTTGCATGAAAAATTTGTGGGCTTTTAAGCATAGTCCACACATTTTCAATAGGGATGAAGCCAGGGCTTTGGGAAGGCCATTCCATAAGTTTAATGTTAGCCTGCTTTATACATTCTTAAACCAGTTTTGATACGTGGAACACCCAACTATGTCCAAGTTTCAACCGTCTAGCTGTTGATTTGAGGTGAAATTGAAGGATTTGGAGGTTGTCCTTCTTCATTATTCCATCCACTTTGTGTGTACCCATACGAATGGAAGCAAAACAGCCCAAGACCATAATTCTACCACCACCATGCTTGACAGTTGGTACAGTACCGAAAGCCTCACCTTTACTCCTCCAAACAAACCTCTTGTCATTGTGGCCAAATAGCTCAAACTTTGTCTCGTCTGATCATAAAACTTTTCTCCAGAAGGAATTTGGCTTGTCCATGTGGGCAGCTGAAAATTTCAGTTGAAATTGAAGGTGTCGATTTTGGAGCAGGGGCTTCTTCCTTGGCCGGCACACTCTCAGTCCATGGCGATGTAAACTCGCTTCACTGTGGACAGTGACGCTGGTGTTCCAGCAGTTTCCAGTTCATGGCAGGGCCTTGAGTCTTGGTGGTTCCTGGGTTGTTTTTGAACATCCTAACCAATTTCCTCTCATCTGAGTGTGACAGTTTAGGTCTTCTTCCAGACCTTGGGAAAGTGGTGACACATCCAAATAACTTGTACTTATGTACAGTTATTTGAACTGATGATCTTGGAATCTGCAGTTGTTTAAAAATGGCTCCAAGAGACCTTCCCAACTTGTGTAAATCTGCAATTCTCCTTCTTAGAGCTTCACTGAGTTCCTTGGACTTTCCCATTGTTCTGAGTATTGGTCAGTCCAACAAATCCTGTGCTGTCAATCAAATCCTTTTTATGCTGGCAAAGAGACACTACCAGTTGTAATCAATCATGATCACTAATGAGAAGTTAATAGGTCTTGGCCTTATCAGGTTAAAAAACACTGTAGAACCTTCATCACCACTTACTAAAAGATTTAAGTGAATGTAAGTATATATTTGAGCCTGTATATATAATTTTGACCCTGTGTGGATTAGAGAAAATCCTAAATAAATTCAAACTTGTGCACCCAATTCTTGTTTTTTAAAGTCATTAAAGATGTATGCAGTACAATCATTTCTCCCTGGAAAAAGAACAGTTCAAAGAAATTATTAAAAGCCCAAAATTACCATGACATTCATGCCCATGATGAGTATATGTAAACTGTATAATGATATGATATTAGAGACTGCCGTCCCCTACCTTCTCTCTGGATCACTATCATGTCTTGGTTGGTGTCCAACTGATGTAGAGAGCCAGAACTGTCCTTTTCCATGTTTGGCAGGTGTAAGGGAAGATGCCGAATGACTGACAATCTTTCGTCAACCTTTATTGAGAAGTGACTTACACGCCCTAAACTTGTAGCCACAGAGGTGACTAAAGAGAAATGCTCACACAAACAGTTTTTTATACATTTTATTCAATCCTTTTAGAAGGCACTTCCTGTGTTATTGATTGGTTGTGGTATATTACTTCTCACTTAATGGTGGGTTTTGCTCACTTTTGTCTAAGTGCTCCAATGGGAACACAGCTGACCTCAACATCACTATTCTCAATTAGCTTAATGCACACATTTTCCATTTCTTTCAAATACTAATTATGTTTTCACTTACCAACGCAAGTCAATAGGCATGACATAGCACACATCTTTGAAAGATTTTCAGCCTCACTGTACTTAATGAAGGATAAAGGTATCACTGATGTTCTTTGCAATAATCTGAATGGTATTACAATTCTTGTGGATTACAAGTGAATAGAACTAATTATAACTTCAAGCCAGTTTATGTAGCATTCTAATGGGATTTAAGCATCCTTCAAAATATTGCCATGATGTAGCTTATTGTGGGGTGAAAATGAGACAATTATGATGAAGCTCTCTGTTGATATTAGCTCTAATGTTAATCCCTATATGTTGTTTTATACAACTATGGGCTGGTCAGGGTGTGAAAATTTTAGAATTCTACATGTTGGAGCAGGGTTACATTTATAAAAATTAACCCATGTAGCAGTGACTGTAATAAATCTGTAAAAGAATTCAATACAGCTTCGGTTGGTCTGTGACACTAAGCTATGGAATCAGAGAGCCTGCAGCTTGGTGCCTGCAGCAAGAAGACCCTCTGCAATAAGTTGTTTTTTTTTCAGAGGCACCAGAGGAGTCCTGCCTGAAGAGTTCAAGCTGCTCATGAACATTTCTAAAACACAGCTGGGGGCCTGGCCATGTATTGCCTTAGACATTAACAGGAAAGTCTTAAAATCATTTTCAAAACTCACAGGTGTTCATTGAAAAGAAGCATGAAAGGGTAGAGTGCATTCTCATCTCCTAGAATTAGTTAAAAGCCTAAAGCAACATTTGGGGATGCTAGAAGCAGGCAATTGACTTGTAGCTGGCTGCTGAAAAAAGAGAATTATAACATGCCAGATGAGATTAAATAAACCACAGACTTCTTCAATATTTGTGGTCACTAACGGAGTGAAAATTTAAAACACTGATCTGTTGCAGTGCCAACCATTAGCTTCTTGTTGAAAACTGGTCTCTGGTACCCTTGACACAATCACTTCTTTTTCAATTTCCTTGCATCACTCCCCAGCAATTAGATTTCCTGGAGACCCTGGTTTCTAAGTGAAGACTAAATGTAAGTCTAGAAAAAGTTCAGTTGAGGCTCCTTGCAGCCTTGATGAATTTTTAGTTCTATGAGTCGGGCTTGCTGATTCTTTGAGCGTAACACTGTCTTGACAAAGAAATGCCACATGTGGCTGTTCCTCCTTTCTTCTTCAACAGCCCCCTGCCATGTATTGTGGAACATTAGTCCATCAAGGACAAGAGTATAACTCACACAAGTATGAGCGCATTACTTGTTGACAGCACTACAGAAATATTGTGCAGATTGCTGAGGGGCCCATGCTGTGCCTTTAGGGTTCACTCCATATTATCGGTGTGCTATGAAGTAAAAACATCAAACTCCACTGACGGACTTGCATGCTGCTGTGATCTTACATGCTTTGCAGTCACACTCAAAGTTAAACATGGAAGTTTACTGTGACCTTTTTAATGCGTGACAGCTTACTCTGATGTTAACTGAAAGCCATGTGATGGAGGCTTTCAGTATTCACAGCTTACAGTATTCTATTTCTAAGAATTATATACCCTACTACCATTAAAGCTACACAGTGACATTAATTACATTGTCCATAGGTGGCAGATATGGTATGCTAATTCACAAAAGCTCCTGGAGCTTGTGTATATTTTCTCTCTGATCTATTTACTTTCCCCTGACATTCTTCTCAATATTCCACACAATTTTGTTAATTAAAAAGTTATTGGAGAGGATAAATATAGCTAAACAACTGACTGCATAATTTTGCTAATGATCAGCTGTTAAGCTTGTCAGTACACTAGCTTAGTTGCTAGCAAAATAAATTCAGTTTATTCAAACCAATCGTCACTTTTGAGAAGCAAAAGATAAACTATAATTGCTTCCTCAGAGTTCAACAAAGTAGACCTATAAAGCTAAACATCTGATGATGAATTTGGATTCTTCAAGCAGGCTTTTAATGGTACATATCTTTTAAAATTTCAGCTTTAGCTTCTAGTTTGTCCAGGCTATTAACCATTTTGTTTTAGACACATGCTAAACAAGCACATTTTGAGAAACTAGATGTAATATTTCAAATGAAGACAAATGAATACATTTTCTGTATTTCTGTAGTTTTTCTGGTAAAAGCTTTTCCATTTGGGCATTCTAAATAGGTGTAAATTCTGTAAAAAGAGGGGGAACGTTAACTAAAACCAAACCCTACCCCTACCCCTAATACTATACCAAGATGAGTTGCCAATAACCTGGTGAATATTAAGACGTTAAACCATACCTTGATCTTGGCGACATGGCAGTATATTAACTCTCAGAAGATGTTAGCAGCTTTGTGAAAAGGCACATAGTAATCAGTGGTATATTCTTGTCACTTGGCATGTGAAATTTAAGTTTGTGCTCCAAATTTAAATCATGTGGTTTTAATAGTCATGTTGAGTGTTGCTGTTATAGCCGTGCTGGCGTTTTTCCACTCCACTGAGAGGTTTATTTTTTTTTAAAACTAAAGCTCTATTGTAAGCTCAATTGCTGTATAACCTCATTCTGAGGTCTATTGTTAGTTATCTTGAATTTTAACCAAGCAAACCTTTTAAGCAAAGTAGGTGACTCACAAAATGTGTCAAGAGTGCTGTAAATCAGGATTTTATGGTAGTTGTTAAAAGTCTAGCGACATAAGTCACATGAGTCTTTTTTGTGTGTGTTCCACAGTTTCCACTTTATGTAACTCTCCCCAAAGGCCTTACCTGAGCCGGGGTTGTGTTTAGCTGTATTGGAGGATGTGTGAGAGGTGGAAGTTGAGACCACCCTCTGGTCTGAACTCATGTTGTCCTGGCCCAGCGGTGAGCTGGACTTTCTTGGCTTCTTGTCTGTCAGGTGCCGTGGGGAGTTCTTCTCGGGAGGTGGCAGTGGTCGTCGAGGTCTGGACGTGGCGTTGACCTTCAGCCAGGCTTGGGCTTTGTACTCCACAATCTCTCCGTAGTTAGCTCGTGTCACCCGGCACTCATACAGTCCTTCGTCATTCTTGCTGACTCTGGAGAGCTGCAGCTTGTGTGAGATGTCATTGCCCTGGACTTTCACTGTCTGTTAGAGTAATTAAAAGAGACCAAAATGTCATAACACTGGATGATTTGATAAAATACCACAAGTTTCCTTGACTCTCACGACACATGACTCTTGTACTGTGGGTTTTCCCATAAATTTGACACGAGCATATATTAATTTTAATTTTCAAGTGTATAAATAATAAAACAAAGATTGAAAATAAGTACTGAGTAATTTATTGTAATAAACTGTATGTTTTGTTTGACAGTATACTGTATTTCATGAGTATCCATTTTCCCAAGGATGATGGTAAAAAAAATTAAGCGGCAAGAAAAAAAAGAAAAAAAACATCAAGTTCACGAACCACTCTAAAACCCACAAATGTGCATTTATTAATAAGGGGTGAAGGAGTGATTCTGTACGGCTCTGAGAGCAGGGCAGCAAAGTCACCCAAGCATGTTAATCATGGTGTATGGGTGGCACACATGACAGGCAGATTTTTGCTCAGTTCACTTCACAACCCTCTTTCTCCTTCACTGATGTGCAATTTTTACATACTCTTAAAGGAGACATAGATAACTGAGTTCAATGAGTTAATGCAAAAACATTAGGATTAAGGTCAAAGGTTCATCTTGGTTAAATATTGAAAACATCAGCACACCCTGTTTTACATGTCCCATCATGGTTAACTTGAATAAGTGCAGATACATTCAGTATGACATTTTGTGATCCTGCAGACTGAGTTTAATGAAAAAACATTTTTATGCTGAAAAAACAAAAAACATTTTAGGTGGTATTATTTTACAGTTGAAACCAGAAGTTTACATACACTAAGATCATGCCTTTAAAAAATTTGGGAAAGCCCAGATGATGATGTCATGGCTTTGGAAGCTTCTGAAAGGTTAATTAACAGCATTTGAATTAATTGGAGGCACACCTGTGGATTTTAAGGGACACCTTAAACACAATGCTTCCTTGTGTGACATCATGGGAAAAATCAAAAGAAATCTTCCAAGATATCTGGAAGAGAATTGTGGACCTCCACAAGTCTGGTTCATCCTTGGGTACATCCAGATGCCTAAGGTGCCACATTCATCTGTTCCAACAGTTATATGCAAGTATAAACACCATGGGAGTGTCCAGCCTTCATACCGCTAAGGAAGGAGATGCGTTCTGTGTCCCAGAGTTGAACGTGTTTTGGTGCAACATGCACAGAACAAAAGCAAAAGACCCTGTGAAGATGCTGGCTGAAGCTGGCAAGAGAGTGTCATTATCCACAGTGAGTCCTGTACTGACATGGGCTGAAAGGCCACTCAGCGGGGAAGAAGCCGTTACTCCAAAAGCAACATAAAAAAGCCAGATTACAGTTTGCAAATGCACACAGGGACAAAGACCTTAATTTTTGGCGACAGTTCCTGTGGTCTGAAGAAACTAAATTGAACTGTTTGGCCATAATGACCACCGTTACATTTGGAGGAAAAAGGGGGAAACTTGCAAGCCTGAGAACACCATCCCAACTGTGAAGTACGGGGGTGGCAGCATCATGTTGTGGGGGTGTTTTGCTGCAGGAAGGACCGGTGCACTTCACAAAATAGATGGCATCATGAGGAAAGAACATTATGTTGAAATATTGAAGCAACATCTCAAGACATCAGCCAGGAAGTTAAAGCTTGGGTGCAAATGGGACAACAAAGTCAGTGTTTTGGAGTGGCCATCACAAAGCCCTGATCTCAATCCCATAGAAAATTTGTGGCCAGAGCTGAAAAGATGTGCGAGCAAGGCTGCCTACAAACCTGACTCAGTTACACCAGTTCTCTCAGGAGGAATGGGCCAAAATTCCAGAAAAGTATTGTGAGAAGCTTGTGGAAGGATACCCAAAATGTTTGACCCAAGTCATACAATTTAAAGGCAATGCTACCAAATACTAAGGACATGTATGTAAACTTCTGACTGTGAAGAAAGTAGCAAAAATAAGTAAAAGTAACAAGAAATTCTCTCTCTCATTATTCTGAAATTTAGCAAATAGAAATAATTTTGGTAATCCTAACTGACCTCAGACAAAAGAGGTTTGGTCTGATTTAATGTCAGACAGTGAGAAAAAAAAAAGGTTATGTGTCTTTTTTTTCAATGTATGTAAACTTATGGTTTCAGCTGTATATATATCACATCTAAGAGAAGCAGTTTCATATGCTAGTAAAATGGGTAGATTTTAGAGCTTTGTAAAGGCACATGTAAATCTTCTAAATCAATTAACATTATCACTCAGAATGAAACTACTCTTTATTGTCTGTCAAAGTTCATTATGGGACTGAGCATCATTTGTATGTAAGAGATGGGCTACCTTTTCATTGCCTTTGGGCACTATGGGAAAAATTTACATTTTTACTTCTGTGCTAACAAAACTGTAAATCAAAGAGTCAATAACATCCCTATAACAATGAATATCACTGATGTTACCGAACCTGTTCTAAAAGAAGTGAAACCAGAAATAAAGGACAACAGTGCTATATCTATTTTATTTCTAGTTGTGCTTCACGGATGCTCCTTAGAGCCAGTACAGGGATGAACATTAAGTTGTATGAAATGATTTAGAAAACACAACTGAACAGAAAGGCATGCCAGTTTTTGTGTTAGATATCTTAAAGGAATTTTAAGAAATGACACAAACTGGGTCTTATGCTACATTCAGTTTAATTTGGAGTTCATAAATTTTAATGTGGCAATTATACATTAGAAGTTTTGTTTGCACTAAATATGAACAATCAACATTTCTGACCACAACACCTTTTGGCAGGCAGCATATGGAAATCCGCACCACCAGAACAGAACAGAACATCTTCAGAGCACATACTTCTCTGTGTAGTTAAATTGACTGAACTTCTTGGCTCAACTCTACTTTGAGACTCTTGTTCTTTTATATTTCAAGAAGGTCGAAAATGCTCGAGATATGTAGAACACACCATTGAGGTTTTTCATGCTCATTTCCAACTCCATATTTTTATTCTTGGATCACACTAGAGTAGCTTTGCATTATTCATAGTACATAATAATCCTTATTTATCTTGAACTGAACCTTGGTGCCACCCCTCAGTTTACCCTCTGTCTGAAATAAGCTCCTTTTCCTTTAAGGCCACTGTCCCTTTAAGCCTTTTTTTTTTTCTTTCTGATCGGCTGCTTCTCCTTTAAACAGCAGGTGGGTAGGGAAAAAACTGCCTTAAACAGAGCACTTAGACGCCTGAGCTTTTGACTCATTTGTACATACACTGACCTCAATATTTGAAACTTTGCCATGTTTAATATGAGCATCAACCATTGTAAGAGTATGTATATGACAGAAAGTAAGGAAAGGCATAATAGGTTTCCCTTTGATAATAACACAGCATTAATAAATAAGTGAAATTTAAGACTACAGTTACATTATTAGAAGACTGTCATACAGGCCAGGACTGTATATAACACAAAGAAACACTGACCCACTTTCTAAGAAACCAGCATCTACAAACTTAGCTTCGTCGTAAATCTGTCACTTTCCATTACACATGCCTGCCTGACTGTCTGAGGGCTCCAATGAGGTCATTTGGAGGAAGGCTGTGTGGTGCACTGGGCACAGAAGGCGCATACAGAGTGGCATGAAAAAGGGGCGGAATAGCTGGTGGGGCATGAGCACAGGAAGGGAACCACTTTGACAGTAATAATATACTGCCACTGATTTCACTGATTAGCTCCTTTCTCTGGTTGAAGATGTATTATTCGGGGAAATCAGCTGCTGTTGTGTTCGCTTGGAATAAAACACTGCCAACTTGGGTCACGATGGCGCATGGCTGGGAAGCACTGGCCTATGTGATGTGTTCTTGTACTTACACTTATTTTTGTCCCATCGTCATCAGGATCAGGCTCTGGTATCATCTCCATCTGGAAACACAGAGAAAGAGAAAGAGAGCATTAGCAAAGTATAGAAACCTGCCACTTTGAGGACACATTTAAAGGTGTATGCAAGTCCAGTGTCAGACGCCCTAAAACCAACTATGAGATTCCTACAACAACCTTGACAGAAGGCATGATCTATCCACCGAAGGTTATAAATCTTTCAGAGAGACATCAACACACAGTTTACGGACTGAGTGACTGCATTGCTACCATTCTGCCTTTAAAAGTAAATGCCACTCTTGCCACTGTTTCAGATTTATTTTTAGATTGTCTGAGTGCTTCTGTGGAGAAATTAAAGACAGCTTCCAGATGCTGCTGTGAATTTAGTGAGGAAAAGAAAACAAAAGCGGTTCAAACCAGGATGCCGTGTGACAAACGAACAGCTTCCTGAGACAAATCACGCCTCAAAACCTCCATCAGTCTCTGCAGTAAAAAGCAATATCACCCAAGAAAACTTATGACAAATAATAAAATGTCAGACGGCCGGGAATAGCTTTTCACAAAAGCACAAAAAACACTGAACAGCAGCGTGGCTCCTGGGCTTACGAAATGCCTCTGTTTGAGCATAATTCTAGGATGGTGGCAAGCACTAAGCCTACAGCCTACATCATGGACTGAGCATTGATTTTAGAGGCTATAATTTATTTATCCCACATCGGATGCCAAATGGATGTGTGCCCAGGAAAAAAAAAGAAAAAAGAGAAAGAAAAAAGAAAAGGCTGCTGACTACAAAGCTGAGGAGGAGCATGGGCTGCGCAGCAGAAAAGGAAGTTTCTCCAGTGGACATGGAAGCTATTGGCTCCACAGTTGAGACAAAAAAAAAAAAAAAATGAAGGGCAGGAGGAGAGAGGGATAAGATGGCTACTTATAAGCATTTGCTGCAGAGAGCATTCCTTCAAGTGCTGTAATTACCTCAGAGGAACCAGGGCACTTTTCTCTAGAGGATGTTCAGCAGACAGGTGATTAATGAGAAGAATTAGGAGCCATAGCTTTCTCTGTCTGCATGTATGCACGGCTCCTACATCGTGACTTCACAGATGGACCTGGCATCCTCTATTGTATCAAGGAGATGTCTTTAACTGCGAGGCAGGATTAATTGTCCTCAGTCTCGACGCTGGGACTGTTTCAAGTCATCAATTTCAGCCTCCGCTTTTTACAAACCACTATAACAGTGGTTATATGGGGTGGGTGTGCAGTCTATATATGTCACCTGAGGAAGATCAAGTTAGACTTCCAGCAGCATTTCTGCTCTACCATACCCAGAGAGGCTGCTTTGATCAAGAAAGCATGGTGGATGAAGGACAGTGGTTTAATAACTTTTCAAACATTTCTCATCATGGAAAATCCAATAAAGATAATCTAATCGCTTTCATCACAACACGGTTAAACTCTATTATTTTCCAACTTCCAGCATCTAATCAGTTCTTTTAATAAAAATAAACAGTTTTAATTCTTTGTTTAAATTAGTATCCTTTGCCGGCTTTTCTTGGAGCCTATATTGTCATTGTTGATTTTTGCATCTAGAATTAATGATGAATCTCCAGCTAATGGTGAATGGTTATTTATGAAATAGTTTTATAATGTAATCTATTTCTTTGTGTATGCATAGACGAATTGTCCTTTTTATGACAATCAGTAGCCTATGATGTTGAAATTGATGTGTTCCATCAGGAAGTATGTTTTGTGCCTACACCATGTACGTTTTTGTGATCTTCTCCTAGGCAATCTAAGTAATCTATGTGTATATCCAAGACTCTATAAGGAGGAGACATAATACTCAGTGAATCCTGAATAGAAATCTAAGGGCGGATTATAACACACTAGAGACGGCGGTTGTCATGCCACTGCTCCGAAAGAGCCAATCAGCAGCTGAGACTGGACGCATATGAGGCGATCATGTTGCTGCACCAACACGTGCAGAGATATCTACTCATTATCTTGTCTATGGTTAGTGTACTAAAGGCATATGCAGGCATATGTGCTTAGTGTATACACAACATGAATTAACGTGGAATTTATTCAGTCCTCTAACTGGATGAGCCAGACACATTGATCATCTCGCCACTCTGTATGGAGCCATTAATGAAGCCATGAATGTGAACTGTGCACATGCATAGCAGAAGTATAACTGGGGGAAAGGCTATTTAGATCTTATTTTCTCTCAAATTTACCATCCTTATGTGACCAGTTGTCATCAGATTTGTCTGGTAATTCCATATGTTCAATTTCATCTTGTGGTAACCATTAAAACTGACATCATGTTCCATTCATTTGGATAGGAGCTTCAAAAAGTGCCTAAATAACTGCAGAACTGCCAAGAAAGCTGCCTGGTGGCAAGACTTGCTTCTAGAAGGACTTTGTATATAAAGTGCCTTTTAACCTTAGAATGGTTCTACAAAGTGCTTTACAGTGCATTTCATATTCAGCCACTTTCATACACACTCACACAGCCAAAGAACCATGCCAGGTGATTGCCAGCCATCAAAAGACACTGAGGGTTCAATGTGTTACCCAAAGACACTTTGGCATGGGGGCTGGGGACTGACAACCAACCTACACAACTGGGTTTTCAAGCACAAGGTAAAGTGAGGGTTTCAACTCAAGCCACAATCTTCCCCGAAGATTGGTGCTCAAACCTAACAAAATAGTTATTTTGTCTAAACCGAACCAAACAGTAACAATGAAAGGAAAATGAGTGTAAAAATTCCATTCTCGTCATCTTGTACCAGTACTGTTATGATGCTTTCTGAAATAAAAGTCAGTGAATGGTTCCTGTTTGTCTACTGCTCTACTCTTGTGTCTTCCTTCCTCTTGCCTCAAACTGTGAACTGTTGAACATCCACACACAGTATAATCATCAGAGCTAATTTAGTAATAAGTCTGACAGTGTGATCAGCCTTATCCTCTGTAAATGGGAAAGCCACAGATTAGGAAGAGTGGATTTTGACAACTGACAGGTTTTAAACCAGACAGTGAGAGTCAAAAAGACACTTTATGTCAAATATTTTTTGGAGCTCAAGCTCCTCAGAATTCAAATGCAATCACAGACAATGGGAAGACCTGAAAATAAGCACCATCATCATTTGCGATATTCTGTTCTGACTGATCAAAGCTTTTCTGTAATAAATTCTTTAACTAGTGATAATGAAGTGGTGTATGGGAACATCAGCCTACTTCACTGTTTTGATTTTGACATTATCTTTATCAGTCTCCATTCTTTTGATGCTAATTGACGAAGAGCACTGAGCTTGAAGCATTTTATAATCCAATGGAGCTGCAAGCTTACACAAACTGAACAATTCTCTCATTTTCAGCTCTCCTCCATTTTTCTGTTAATTTACATAAGCGATGTCCATTTAGGTCTTATTGCCATTTTTCTTTTATCCAAAACAGGCTAATACATGCTATCTTTGCATGTTACTGAAAAACTATGTACAGCATTCAACTAGGGGTGTCTCCTGTCATGTTTTTAAAGCTCCCGAGCCCCATCGAAAACGAACCGCTTATATGAGCAGTGTGTGTAAGCACTTTCCACACTCAGAGCATTGTCACGTATATCTGGTGTTTACTCAGAAAAACCTTTGCAAATCACAGGACACGTGTCGTAAAACACCTGACACAGACGAACACTGCCACTTACATGATGTTTTCTCCGCCATATTTTCGTAAACTACCAGTCCACTTAAAGCTCAGTAACCTTTCTCAGATCTCCCTGCATACACTTTGAATGTGGTATGGTTGTTGGTGCCAGATGGTCTGAATATTTCAGAAACTGCTGATCTACTGGGATTTTCCCACACAGCCATCCCTAGGGTTTACAGAGAATGGTCCGAAAAATATCCAGTGAGTGGCAGTTCTCTGGACAAGAATGTCTCGTTGATGCCAGAGGTCAGAGGAGAATGACCAGACTGCTTTGAGCTGATAAGAAGGGAAAAGCAACTCAAATAACCACTCACTGCATCAAGGTATGTGATGCTATCATGTCAATATGAACCAAAATTTCTGAGGAATTTTTTCAACACCTTGTTGAATCTGTGCCATGAAGAATTTATGGAGTTCTGATGGGCAAAGTTGTACCCATCAGAAAAGGTGGGTTAAAGACTCCCATGTCTAAAGGTAATTTTCACATATTTGCAGACAGTATTTACTTATTTATTTCCTTTTGTCAACTGAAAAGCACTGTGTTACTTTTACCCCCCCACCCCCCACCCCCATTTTACTTGAGCCTCGGAATTAAAAAATAATTTCAGAAGACATTTTCAAAAAAACTTCAACAACAGGAGAAGTCCCTTCAAGTTTATATCCAAAATAAATTTTAACATGACAAATGCAATACTAAAATAGAACTCAACAGAACTTTGCCAAGTTACCCATTAATTCAATTCAATTCAATTTTATTTATATAGCGCCAAATCACAACAACAGTTGCCTCAAGGCGCTTTATATTTTAGGGTAAAGACCCTACAATGCATTACATAGCTACAGAACTGAGCTAACAATATACAGGTCAACATTAGCATAGGGTTCATATCAAGCTTATTTTAACTTGCCACAAAGTTAAACACAGGTATCTTACCAACACTTTGCTCTGCTGTTATCTTTACTTCGGTTCTGTTGCAGCCTTGGATAAAGTTTCATGCAAAGCTTCTTATGTTCAGGTTATAACCTCTTTCTTCAGGTCCAGAATGATGTCAATCAGAGGTTCAGTGCAAACATATGAACTCCTTTTAGTCTGTCCACAATTAATTCCGTCTAGTCTCCTCTTATCTCAAGTGCAGAATCTCCCTGTCTGCTGACAGGCAGTGTTTGGGCTGGTCTTGTCTCTCTCTGGTGATGATCCATTGAAAGCACTCATCTGCTGGGGCTTGTAAAATGTCCACTGCCGCATGTTTGATAGGCCACACACACACACACACACAGTAGACTGTATGCACAATAGCTTTGGATTTTGAAGGAAACTGCCAACATCCTTTTTCAATTTTATATAATCTAAATTTAAACAAAAATGACAGAACTCTGGACAAATAATGAGATTATAAAGATCAGCCTCCACTGTGCAAATAACTGACTAAGGCAAAATGTGCATATTTTAAATGGCCATCAGTGGCAATGACTTAAAAAACCAAATGCTTTCACGTTGGTTTTATAGCAGATAGGGAGACAAAAATTTCAGTGGGACAGGACAATATGTTAAATGTCGGTAAATGTCTGTATGCATCTTTCAGTAACATGCACATGAATTTCAAGAGAAATTCTAAATGAATCTTAAATGACCCCTGGAGATTTAAGAATATTTCTGTACACCCTGAGTTTCAAGGAAATATATCTTTGACCGTTTTTTATGTGTTTGTTTGTTTTCAGCAACCTGGTTTTTCAGTCAGTGTGGAGTTCCCACTGGGAAGCATGGAGGAGGACCTGTGATGGTCCATCTCCCCACCCTCCCACCACTGGTGACATCATTGGTCATTTATTCAGAATTCAAAGGCAACTGTCTACCAGCATAGCTACCACAACATCCTGCAGCAAACAAGCACCCCATCTGCTGCTGTTTTCTTTTTTGTTGTTTTTTGGTGCAGAACAACACCATTGTAAGCACTTGGGGCAGCTGTGGCTTGGGGCGGCTGTGGCTCAGGAGGTAGAGCGAGTCGTCTACTAATCGGAAGGTCAGTGGTTCAATCCCTGGCTCCCCTAGTCTGCATGCCAAAGTATCCTTGGGCAAGATACTGAACCCCACATTGCCCCCGATGCATTTATCTGAGTGTGTGTGAATGTTAGATAGATTGCACT
>VUQI01047259.1:50935-63156 GCA_015106735.1 Paratilapia polleni | reverse complement strand
TTTACTGTGCTTAATGATTCAATTCAATTCAATTCAATTTTATTTATATAGCGCCAAATCACAACAACAGTCGCCTCAAGGCGCTTTATATTTTAGGGTA
The DNA here is from genome assembly GCA_015106735.1 of Paratilapia polleni. Lineage (NCBI taxonomy): Eukaryota > Metazoa > Chordata > Actinopteri > Cichliformes > Cichlidae > Paratilapia > Paratilapia polleni. Next base: position 63,056 of record VUQI01047259.1, on the reverse strand, counting down.
AAGACCCTACAATATTAGACAGAAAAGACAGAAAACCCCAACAGTCAGACGACCACCTATGAGCAAGCACTTGGCAATGGTGGGAAGGGAAAACTCCCTTTTAACAGGAAGAAACCTCTGGCAGAACCAGGCTCAGGGAGGGGCAACCATCTGCCGCGACCGGTTGGGGATGAGGGGAAACAGAAGAGAGCAGAGGGAGACAGGACAAAAGACACACCTATGGGAGAGAGACAGAGTTTAATAATCACTAATGATTAAATGTAAGTGGTGTATAAACACATTGAAGCAGATGGCACCAGAAGACCACACTGGATGCCACTCCTGTCAGCTAAGAACAGGAAACTGAGGCTACAGTTTGCACTGGCTCACCAAAATGGGTCAATAGAAGATTGGAAAAACTGGTCTGATGAGTTTTGATTTCTGCTGCAACATTCGGATGACAGGATCAGAATTTGGCATGAACAACATGAAAACATGGATCCATCCTGCCTTGTATCAACAGTTCAGGCTGGTGGTGGTGTAAAGGTGTGGGGGATATTTTCTTGGCACACTTTGGGGCCCTTAGTACCAATTCAGCATTGTTTAAACACCACAGCCTACCTGAGTACTGTTGCTGATCATGTCCATCCATTTGACCACAGTGTACCCATCTGGTGATGGCTGCTTCCAGCAGGATATCACACCATGTCACAAAGCTCAAATCATCTCAAACTGCTTTCTTGAACATGAGTTCACTGTACTCAAATGGCCTCCACAGTCACCAGATCTCAATCCAACAGAGCACCTTTGAGATGTGGTGGAACGGGAGATTCACATCGTGGATGTGCAGCCGACAAATCTGCAGCAACTGCGTGATGCTGTCATGTCAATATGGATGAAAATCTCTGAGGAATGTTTCCAGCACCTTGTTGAATCTATGCCACGAAGAACTAAGGCAGGTAAGACAAGAACTAAGGCAGGAAAAAAAAACACATGACCCAAAACGCCACCTCATCGGTCAAACATGGTGGTGCTTTTGTTTTGGCTTGTTCACATATGGCCACTGAAGGAACTGGTATGTTGATTATTTCACTGCTGACAGAAGCAATAAGGTGAATTCAGAGGTATAAAGGAGCATTGTGTGTGGTCACATTTGTCACAGACATAAACAGACAAAACCCCTTGGGCGATATTGCATCATTCAGCAGGAAAATGTTCAAAATGTACAAAAAACCCAAAGAGCCAATGTGAAGAAGAGATTGAATATCCTTGACTGACCCTGTCAGTTAACTGATGTTCCAGATGGTCCAGGTGAGCTACACTAAAGGCAGACAACATGCTGAGTTTGGCTAGGAGAGCGTCAAGTAACAATCATAAAATCAATGTCTAAAAGAAAGAAAAGAAAATAGATAAAGATTCCAAACCTATAATAACACAAAATTACAGACAAAGTGACCAAATGGGTAAATCATACCGTTAAGTATGAAGTTTTTTTTTAACATTCTCATCTTTTGTCAAAAGTCAAAGATAAACAATTAAGTTCATTACAAAAATATAAGCCTGTAGCAGCTGTACAATGACCACAATCCCATTTTTTTCCTCTAGGTGGCATAAAGACTCAACAAAAAGTTAAAAGTGGTTACCACCTTTCCTTTTATTATGAACCCACACGGAGTCTATACTGCTTTTTCTTATGATTTTGCACATTTTGCATGAGCTCAAATGTGGAGTAACCTGATGGCTAAGGGGTGCAAACCACATGGGCATTAATGCTCTCAGCAGCCAGGAGCAATCTTTAAATCTCAGTTCACTTCCTCAGTTTCTCCAGCTTTGGCATAAATGTTCAGTTCAAGGATGAACCAATCAGAATTTCCAAAAGACTCAACTCATTGTTACCTCACAAAACACATTTTTGGCCATGAGTCAAGAATTCATACTATAATTATGACTAAATTTCATATAAATGTCTAATAGTATTTTTAAAAACTCATGGAGTAGTGACTTTTCTTTTTTTTTCTTTTTTTACACAAAAGGTCAAATGTTAACTTGACATTGGTATCATAATGTTCTGCAAACACTTATCTGCCATTTTTCAGTGGAGGTGTACAAACAAAAGGAAGTAATTCTAGTTTCCCTTTTATTGTTAGGCAGCTTTTCAGTTAGACCTGGGAAGCTGTCACTAAAAAGAGGAACACTGCTTGTGTTTGGTCCTTGAAACCTTTTATCTATCTAAGTGTGGCTTTGACAAAAAAAAAAAAGAGTGATGGATTGATTTCTGTATACTGGTATCAATGGAAAAGAGAGGACCTTGTATATTCTACTACAACTAAAAGCTCTTTGACTCCAACTGGTACTGGATCACATGGCCACCATTTAGTGAGGGAAAACTGTTTCCAGTCACAGAAGGACAATTAATCTTTTGTTTGATTTTGTTACCAAATTAGGGATTTAACAGCATAACCGATGGCTTTACAAATTACCTATCACACATGTTCAAACCAGAAATAGAAAGCGCAGAAAAAGCTTCACATATATAACCACAATTTTGCTGTGAAAGAGAGATGATGGAGGAGAGCGAGGGGTAGGGAGAGAGCCATTCTGACATTTGCTGAGTGCACTGCTACAACTGTCAACCATCAACTGATGACCTTGGGATTCTCCTTAATGAAGCTGTCCACCAACACAGCCAGCAAGCCCAGCTATTTATAGAAGTAAAGGTACTGAATGAGCAAAAAAATGGAGGTCATATATTTACAACTGGGCACAAGCAGAAACACAAACATCTATGACAAATAAACTGTGTTATTACTAACCAAAGGGGATTTTCCGTCACTCGAGGGGAAGGTGTGGGACTTTTAAGATGAAGTCATCCTCATTCCTTCTGTTCTCACTTCCCCTCACACATTAGCCTGATGATCTTTTTCTCTTTTATCAGATTAAATCAGCATAGAGGATTGAAGCAGTTTTGAGGCAATTTTGAATTTGTAATTGCAGTGAAATGTTTTACAAATGCTCCCTCTTCGACATTTACATATTATACCTTGTAAAATCAAAATAATATCCTGTATGTCTATATTGTGCATTTAATCAGTGGGGACTAAGCAAACAAAGGACTTTATATGGTATGCCAACTTGTCACGCAGTCTTTTGCATCTTTAACTTTGCTTTGGCCCTTCCTTCACCTAAAAAAAAACTGATGTTTGTGTCATTTTTACTGTCTGCTCTTGTTTTCATGCTCATGACACTAAAATTGTCTGCAGCACAGCAGGTTAAGCAGCAGGGAGTCATACAGTCCAGACTTCTCCTGCAAAAACCACCCAGTTTGATAGCTCCTCCATCATGTTACTGCGTCTATTATGTGCAGGCGTTTCCCTCTGTAAGTTACAAGTGCAGGTGCAAACTGCCTAAATGACCAGAAGTCACACAGGAAACTCTGCGTACAGTAAGAAAGGAAAATAAAAGGGGAAGTTTATAAAATAACTCAATTTTCAATGCAAATAATTTTTAAAGCTATTTTCCCTGGTGAACTGAATACAGCTTTTAAAAAATATTTCATCTGACCTACAAGTGCACGTTCTGTGCTGAAGTGTTTTTTCCCCTGCATGTGGTGTGCGGTAACTAGGTGTTGAAAGGGTTGTATGCTATTAGTGTATGACGTTTACCAAAGGTTATAATTAAAGTGCTCTGTGAGCTGTCGTGACTTGGACAAAAATATGTAGATGACACTGAAGATGACAGATATAGACATGATTATTATTATGTTACATAAAATAATAATAAAAATAATCTGTGACAAAGTCATGAGCTATGCACTGTTATGTCAGTTTCTGGAACAGGCCTTAAGGACAATAAAATTTATCAAAATAATTATGTAAAAATAGCACAATTTGCAGCTTGACTGGTGTCTAGCATTGGCGCTTTGCAGCTTGTTAGCTGAACTGAACCACAGTGGAATTTTGGGCCTGTTAGTTTCACTCTCAGTTATTACATCTGTAGGTGGAGATGATTACGCACTCCTAGGTAGGACAAAAGAGCGTTTCAGTGATCATTTACGCTTTTTACTTTTTATAGTATACCACCCAACAGATGTCTGCGTGACCAACAGCAGCACAGAACACAGCACAAAAACCACTTCCTTGTCTTAATATAGTCCAAATGGAGAAGTAAGAACAAGACAGAAAGACGAGTGTGGGGCTGATTTTGATTACCATCAGATCTCTTGGTAGCTTTCCACATCATTCATTTCTCTTCACCTGCAGCACATTGCATACATATTTACTGTATTCATACGGAAGTGTAGTCTTCTTGGAACTACATCAAGATCACCATCAACGTAAGTGACAAACTTTATCTTTTAATGTTCACATTGTTTATATATTAACAGTAGAACTCAGATAGAAAAGTCTCTTGGAAAATTGCGTAAGCTCCAACAGCGTTTGAATTCCACATGATAAAATTGATTTTTTTTTCCCCCCTGTGTATGTCACCTAAATCTAGGTTTTAAAGATGAAACTTTCCAGAAGATGTGCTGTTTTAGAGTTTAACGCCTGTTAAACAATTTTTAAATAGTTTACTTTTCCTGCATTCGTTTTAAACAAAGCAGAAAGGGATATCTTATTCAATTAAATCAAAACTAAATCAGTGTTAACGCTTCATACTGCTAGTGCAAATAAGATTCTGCGTATTAAATACCATTATGTACATTACAGTGCTGTTTAAATTGCAGCCATTGGTGATGTAAGGTTGTAATAGTAAGGAATCACCAAAGAACAGTAGCTTTGGCGCAGTGTTATTTTTCTCAAAATGACACTTTGTCATGTTAGGCTGATTTTCATTTTCTGTTAAAGGCAAAAAGCAGTCAAAATGACCTTATTCTTTAACATCACTTTTGTACCTTTAATGAATTTGATTAAAAAAACTAAAACAAAACAAAAAAAAAACAAAAAACAGCATTAACCAGTGTTTGCAAGGTTAGAGTTTCAATTTTGTGGACTGGAAAAAAATACGCTCAGAAATCAAAGAAACTACGATACAACGGCTGACAAGTAAATGAGAAGTATTCTGATTTTTACTTAAGTAAACTAACACCAAATCTTACTTAAAGAGCCAAAAGTTCAAGTTCAAATAGAATTTTAGAATCTTATATTGTTAGATGGTAACTAGGGAAGCATTCATGTGTAAGCATTATTTTAACACTGTACCTGATAAAGGTGGGACATAATTCATTTATTACATTGTGTTTTCAAAAATGAAGCTGTCTAACATGTTCAGATGAATAAAAACTGCAATAATTGCCTCCAAAATGTTCTGGAGTTGGTGTACAAATAATTACAAAATGCAAAGGAGAGCACATGTTCCTTACAGTTGCACTTCTCTTGTTCCTGAGCTTCTTCCTAACGGCTCTTACTGCATTAAAGGTGTATTTTAAACCACACTGTCTTATCATGTCTTCACAGAGACAAATATGAACAGCTCGCTCTTCCTGGTGTATTGCACGGAAATCCTGGGTTTATTACTGTTTATCCCAGGGTATACTGGTGCTAGCCAAACTTCAGGAAATAATGAAACCACCATTCATTCAAATCGTCAAAATCAGTCAAACACCTCAAACAGCACTGAATCAGCACAAGTCTCCACTGGTTTGAGCAGCCCTACATCCCTCAGACCTCAGTCCACCACCATTAGCACTGCCTTCACTACCAGGGCCACCACCACCACTCGTAATTTAGCATTTTACAAAAGTGAATGTCGCCCACTGTTCATGGTGTCTGGTATACTGATCATAGCCTGCACTATTCTTCTGATATCCACATTGATATTGCTATACAAGGTGTGCCAGTTGAGTAGACGTCTTAAGACACTGAGCGGCAATGATGAACTGATCACCAACTCTGAATACTGGATGGGAACTGACAAGAGAAGCAAAAGCAAGTCTGAGACGGAAGCCAAAGAGACCACCGTGTTAATGGCTGACTTAAATCAAACACAGGAGGAGACAAACAACGGCACCATCAAGGAAGACGGGGAGAAGGTAAAGGAGGAGGAACAAACAGCAGAGGAGAAGGAGGTGGGAGAGATTGCCAACAGTGAGGAGGCTTCAGCTACACCTGTAACCATGGCTGAAAATTCATCCTCCACTAAGCCACAGGAGGAGACCACCGATTCCCAGTCCAACAAAGCTGTGGAAGCAGCTTCCTCTGAGGGCAAAGAAGAACCAGATGTGGAAGAGAAATAGAAGAAAAACTTCCTATTCCCACCACTTATAAATGTTTGGATTTTACAAGTGTCTTTATGTGTCTCATACTATGAATAACTCTTATTATATAGTGTATGAGAAAAAAGGGGAAGTGGCTACTGTCGTGAGTAAATCTTAATATAAGACATTTATGTCTGATGAAACATGCTAAATATATCAGCATAAACAGTTTTTTTTCTCTTCCAAAGGATATGATGTGGAGTTTTTGTGTTTAACTGCCTTGATTACACTGTAGCTTTAACTCCTTTAACTGTATCTTTTTTCCTGGCAGATTTTTGTTTTTCTTTTTTTTTTTTTAAACCAAACAGCTGTATGTGTTCTAAGCTTGTCCAACATTTCCAATTAACAGCTCAGCGATATTGCTCTGATTCTTGTGTGTGAAAATTAAAATATTTTAACATTAGAATGCACTTTTTTTCCCAAGTCACTTTGTGTTTCACATTTTTTTCTTTCTCTTATTTGAGAAACATGCTATAAACCGGAGATTTAAGGCAAGAACTGTACTCCAATACTACACCCAACATTCCCCCTTTAGCTGTGTAACAAGCGCATATTTGTGTATGTGTGGATGAGAGATAGAAAGGGAGGTCTGCTTGATTAGCAAGCAGAGAATGTGCCTCCTCCAGGCAGTGCCACTCAACTCTGAAAGAATGCTCTCTTTCACCTCAGCCAGAGCTGACAAAAGCCACGCACACACACAGACACACAGATACACACACACACACACACAAATGCAAAAGAAAAACAAAACCTTTTCAAAAAAACCAATATGGGGTCATTTCCGTTGTCATGTGCAGATCTTTGTTTATCTGCTTACAGGTGACGTCATGATGAATGTGCACCTTTCATTAAAAAGTCTGAATAGTTTGTTCTCTGCAAAACAGCCTCTGCTGAGCCAGTAGTGAATCTACACCAACAGCAGTGAATGCAAAAGCAAAGAAATGGAAGAACATAGAGCTGAGGTGGCTCTGGGTGATTTGCATGTATAGAAATAAGATGCAGTAAGTAAATATTTCTAATGCAGCAACTTTGTTCTGTATAGTACAGCAGGCATTCAAAACAAATATAGGGTATTGGATTTTTTCCCCCCTCCTTCCTGCTGCTGCAGTATTTGGCAACACACCCCATACTGAAAGCAGTAATATAGCATGCTGTGGGGGGATGGATGGTGGTAGGGGTGATTATCACGCTTCCTGTAAGGGGCAGTTACAGGATACATACATTTCAATCTCATTTTAGGGAACTACTGGAAGTTAAGGCAGGCAAGAAAGAAAAGTACACAGAAAAAAAGTGGGGAGGAAGTAACAAGTATATTGCTAAAGTGTGGTTTAAGTTAACATGACCAGTGAGATAAGACAAGAATTAAATAGGATTCACACTCTTAGCTGCTGTGGCTGCATGAATCAGAAATGTAAGCTGCCTTGATTCAAAATGATTTTGTTGAATTTGTCACATTTTATAAGCTTAAATACTGATTAACTGTTCCTTAGGACCAAGTCTAATTTTGTGGTAACAGTACAGCAATGCAGTGCAGAATGGAGAGTTGCCTGTATTGCTGATGACAGGTAGGAAGCTGCAGTGGAGGAGAGTGCTCTGCAATAAATCATGGTGCTCTTTTGTGGCAGCCTCTAAACGTACACGAGGAAAATAAGAACCAATTGTAGCACATGTTTACTTTGTAAAGGGATACTTAAGAGAGGGGTGATATAGATTCAGGTGATAACTGATAACAGTCAATCTTATTTTGAATACAAACAGGACTGAAATCTGCCAGTTAATATGAGCACAACAATAGTTGTCACTTTAAATGCAGAGGTAAATCCTGAAAGCTGCCAAGTCTAGAAGGCACTGAGGAGTTTCCTTTGTAGAATCCTTTTATGCAGAGATCCCTCCATTATCTGCTCCATTTCTCCTTACCTCCATCCTAATACACACCCCCAGCCAACCACCAGCACCCCAGCCCTCCCCTTTCACTTTCACTGCACAGAGTAAATCCAGAGCCTGCAGTGCCTGATCACGCCAACCCCAAAAGATCCATAAGAGCCGATAGTAAACTCCCAGCTTTTCAAGGAGCAACCAAGGACCAAACTGCAAGGCAGTGAGGGCAGCCTAAAAAAAACCTGCAATGGACAAGTGAGCAGAGGTCAATTCTATGAGCGAAATAGGGTGGAAAAAAAAAAATCACCTTCAGCAGAGCAGCAGCTGGTCCTGAGCTAAAAAGCAGAAAAGGAGAGGGGAAGAGGGGCTGGACAGCAAGAAGAAGCAAAGAAAAGTGACTGGAATGATAAAATGAGAAGGTGAGTTATGGACAAATTTAATGACTGTTTTACTCACACATTCTGCCACACCCTCATCTCACAAATGCTGCAGTTTCAACAGTGCACAGCTCGTGGCTGTGTCTTTGCCTGCCTTTGGACCGGCTGATGCATGAGTTCTCTGTGGAGTCATTAATAAATCCCATCTATTGAGCTAGTTCTCCTCCTCTGAGAGCATGGGAGTGACTTCACTGACAACCACTGATGACTGAACACGCAAACTGATGCCAGGGAAAATGACAACAGGGATTTCTCATCCTTTTGTGATGAATGATTTTCTTCAATAGATTCGAAATATCCCCCTTCAGTTTAGATCAAGTGCTTATCAGTTATACAAAAGGACACAATTAAACACTGTCCTAATGGCGCATATAAAGGATACTGCTACAAAATCTCTAAGGACGTGACTGCATAATTAGGGGAGTCAGTTTGGCATGTGGTGTTAATGTTTGTACCTGGAAACAATGTAGTGATGTACAGCAAACATTAAGCTACCTGTCTGTCCATGTACAGCATGCACTTGTATAAGAGATGTATGTGTTTCTGTGTGAGACAGTGAAAAAGAAACAGCCCCGTACAGTTACTATGTTTCTCCTGCAGGCAGCAAATGTTTTGTGTTCACTATTTTAGCACCCTGCAGGCCTCACTTTAACAGTGTGCTTTCTAAAGATGATACTGTGTACAACTAACACACAAAAAAAATGCTGTTTTTTGTCTTTCTTTTAGCAGGTGGAAGCATTCCCTTCTGGAACTTGTGCTTGTGTTGTGGCTAGGGTTGCGCGTCCTAGCTGTGTGTCCCTCCATGTGCTCCTGCAGCTACAGCCACAGGGAGGTAGACTGCTCCTGGAGGGGTCTAAGGAAGTTGCCTGATGGCTTGCAGTACAACCTACGCTCCCTTAACCTGTCCCACAATCGATTTCACAACCTGGATGGCGAACTCACCGCTTACACTCATCTCCGCATCCTTGATTTGTCTCACAACCGGCTGAGCCGCCTGCCCACAAACCTGCCTCGTTCCCTGTGGCGGCTCTACGCCGCCTCCAACCGCATTCAGCTGTTGGACAAGAATGACACGGTTTCCCAGTGGAACCTGCGGATGCTTGACCTCTCCAACAACAAGCTGGAGAGGGCCATCTTCATCAACAATACACTGACCAGTCTGTGCACGCTCAACCTCAGCCACAATCACTTCTGGACTTTGCCCACAAACCTACCTGTACACCTGGAGATTATTGACCTGTCCCACAACTTGCTTGTAAAGGTACTTCCAGGATCTTTAGACCGGCTACCCAGACTAACTCACTTCTACCTGCATGCTAACCGCTTTTCCACACTTCCCTTTGGAATCTTGGACAAAATGATATCCCTCAGAGTCATCACTTTGGGCAGCAACCCTTGGGCTTGCCACCTTTACGCCGACATCAGCTACTTGCTCTCCTGGACTCAGCATACCCCTGCACGTGTCCTGGGCTGCCCCTGCCACACTCAACCTGTCTGTGGAGGGGTGCGTCCTGCCAGGACTGGAGGGTGGCACTTTGCCTCTTACAACTTACCCCCTTTGGCCGCCAATGCCCAGGATCTGAGTTCCATTACCTCTGAAGCCAGTGTCACCGGGTGGTGGTACCTGTCTGTTTCTACCTTGATGAGCACTCCTCACACCCCAAAAGAGACCTGGGACACACAGCACCACACCTTCACAGCCACACCCAGCATCAGCATCTCCACCATCTCCGACATAAAGGAAACCTCACCAACTGACTCACTCCACATCACTGACACATCCTCTTTTTCGGACACAAGTCTGTTTACAGAAATGACCGACATGGGTAACACAACATTGGCCACAGACCAATTTTTTACTACAGAGAGTCCCTCCTTTCAAACAAAGAAGACAACCACGCTTCGCACCAGGAGTGTGAGGAGACAGAATCAGTCCCTTCCAGGTGGTATCCGTAACAGTACCCCTACTCTTGTTTCCTCTTCCTTAATCCTTTTCCTTCATAACTTGGGGCTTCTGTCTCTCATTCTAATTCAAGTCCTTTGAAAGACAAATGAAAAGCCCCAACACCAATTTATAGGACAAGCAAATAAAACTGACACAAGACTGATTACTGCTGCTGTGCTTCAGTGCTTGTATATTACCAGCTTTCTTTGGGGCAAATGGCCAATTAAAATAGAAATGACAGGCTTGCTTTGGGTATGCTGATATTTTTATAATTACATGTACAAAATAAATAACTTTTCTAACACTTTTTACAAGCCTTGCCTTGAATGTCTTTTTAACATTGTAATGAATATAGCTGAGCACATGAGGGCACTATACCTTCAGGTACCAGTTTGTTATGTAACTGAATGCCTGGTGCTCATGTGCAGCAACAGTCTATTTCAAGGCTGGCCAAGGTGCTTTTCATTACACATTTTGTTCCACAAATTATAGTTTTGTATGTTTTATTTTAACACATTTTTGTTGTCTCCGTATGTTTTGAATTTCATCCTGAATATGTATTTTTGTTTTGACTTTGTGCAACATTTCTGCCTACTTTAACTGTTTTGCCTGTCTCAGTAGTTGTCCTTGATGCTTGTTTCATGTAGCAAACTTGATCACTCTAGAGGAGGAGTCTTTTCTGGCGACAGAATGTATGATTAAAATTGTCGTGATGTTAACATAACAGGCGAGAACTGATACTCTCTGGAGCAGAGGGCAAACAAATGGACAAAGTTGTGTCACTATATTTAACAAACTCCAAATGCTGGGTGCTGCTTCTGCATTTTGATCACATCTCAGACTTAAGTGTCCTTCATGATTCAGTGACGCTCGTGAAAATTATCTGCATGGTGATTGAACGTTCCAGGAATGCTAACTTACTTGTATATTGCCGCAGAGCATCAAAGCACAGACATTTTCAGCTTATTCGTTTGAAATGTTGTGATAGTCAAATCTTGATTGCATTAAACAGCAATGATGTAGCAGCCTGCAGGTTTTTCCATTTTAGCAGTGCATTTGCATCTGGAACCAAAAGCTGCCAACATAGTGAGAAATGCATCACAGAAAGCTGCATTTGATAAACTAAAGAAGAACTAATGTCAGGAATTAGTTTATTGTTGGGTGCTTCTCCAAAGTGTTTTCTGTAATGTTAAATAAAATGTCGGCTATTTACACCTTCTGATAATTGTTTTAATTTCACCACCACCGCTTTTCTTCTTCTTTTCCTTGCTTTATCCTACCCTGGAAGACAGTTGTTCTAATTTGAAAGTGTTCAGTGATTAAGTGTTAGGGGGAGAGGCCAAACAAATGGCAAATTAATACTGAGCTTAATCTCAGCTTGTTTCTACACTGTGGTCTATAATAGGTAAGTGAAGGCACTGAACAGCCGCACTGTATCTCCAGTGAGTCAAAACAATGAGCTGCTTAGATTTTATTCACTTGTTTTAAAGTGTATTTGCCTTGTCTCACAGCTAATCACACCTGGAAACTGACCAGAACAATCATAGTCTTATCTGTTGGCCATTGACCAATCACTTTTCTTCCTTGATTTAAAAAAAAAAAAGGGGGGGGGGGGATCTTTGTCAG
>VUQI01047259.1:0-20860 GCA_015106735.1 Paratilapia polleni | reverse complement strand
GTGTAAAAAAAAAAAAAAAAATGTAACTTTTTTTTTTTTTTTTTTACCTAAATAGAAAAAAATTGGTGAACTTTCTGTAATCTCTACTGAACTTAAGTCACATGTTTATTTTTATATGATGACAGCTGCTGCAGTGTGTCATATTGTGCACCTAAAAAATATACGGTACGCATGTGTTACCCACCAGGTCTTCAATACTGAATTACTGCATCTAAGTCAGGGCGCTAAAGAGCTTAGCTGTTCCTCTACATAATGCCTCGGTCCTCAGCTGTGACCTTTCTCTTCCGCACATCATTCACGATTATACTGCTGACATGTTGGCTCATGCCAATAATTTTTCATTGGAGGCAGTGTCAGCCACATCATATTTTATCATCTGGATAAATTTGTGTTGTGTTTTCATGTGGGCTCACCATAATTTGTATTTGTCTGTTTATGTGCCTGTCCTAGAGATTAGATTTTGCATTTAATTTAAGTCAGCAAAGAATTCAGATGTAAACACAATCTGGCGCCAGAAGGGGGAAAAAAAAAAAGCTTATATCTGTGTATAGTCTCAAAATGAGTAATATGTAATATGAATAGACTACAGTGTATGTGTCAGTATGTGTGTAAAACAGTGAGCTTGCACAAAAGTGAGACATGCATTGGACACTGTGTGTGCACAGACTCAGACCATAATGAATACACAGTGCTTGAAAAATTGAGGAGAAAAGAGGCACAATATCAAAAAAAAATGTTTTTTTGTGTATGTATGATTATTTGAACTATTTGATTCTTACTTATAGGCAATATTTTATATGGATGAACAGTGTTCAAATGCAGATTTTTACAGCCAGATCAGAGTCGAATTTAATTCTTTTCATGCTTAATGAAATGGTCTCCGGAGTGATGTTGTTTCCAAGTGCACCTTATGCACTTCTGTGGCTCCAGACTTAGAAGTAAAAAAATGTGACTATATTATACAGTATTTGAGTGCTCTGTCTGCAAATAACAAAATAGACCTTGTAACAGAAGGGGTCTTTTTTTCACTGTTTTATTATTTATTATGTTTTATTTTTTATGTGAAAATTACGAGCTACTTTGTACTGCAGTTGCAAAAACAATAGGAGTAAGTGCACGTTGAAATTGAATTAATAAAATAACAGTGGTTATTATAGACAGCAGGTCTTTCCTAACAATATAAGTAATTCTGCAGCTAGATAATCTTTGTGCTACACATGTGACAGTGCTAATTATCCTAAACAATAATAAAGCATCACCTCCGCACACATACAGCAGTCTGTTTGAGTCAGTGACCTTGTCATACTACTCGGGTTCTTTCAGTCTGACTGCATCACCCGCTCCACCGATCATAAATACTAGTAAGTATTTTTTTTTAACAAAAGAAATTATTAAATACTATTTTAGGTGGGACTTAATTGTTCTCTATGTAATTGAAACCATCGCTTAACTAAAGTAATTACTGCACATTATCCATTCTCAGAAAATATTCAGAGGTAATGTCAGTTCCATGCTTGGCTGTTCACAAATTTGATTTATTGTGCCAATTGTGAGATTTCAGTATTTCCAGTGAAATTAATTCAACGGTAAATTGGATATCATATGTCTTGGCAGCACTTTTTCAATTTCTAATATTTGCCGTTCACAGCTCTGCACCTCACATCAACTGTTTTCCTCTGTTCAGAGGGTTTCACACGGCTGCCAGTTTGGACTTCCATTTAAAGTAAAACTGCCTTTGCCACATGGTGGGGAGCTTGTTGCTTTTAAAAGAAATGAGAGGACCTAATTTAATTGACTGTGATTGACACTGGCTCCTACCACATCAACTGGTAATTTATTCCTTCTAATCCAACCTTTTCTGCAACTGCACTGCAGGTGTGCCGCTGCTGCGCCAGCATCTTTGGATGCGAAATTACCAAAAAAATGTCTTCTCGCACCTACATGCTCTACATGTGGTACAGCGGTGCCATGAATTTGGACCACTGTCTGTGCTTTCACCTTGATTCATTAAAAGAAGATCCCCTGTGACACACAGTTGGGAAATGCAAAAACATCCCGGCGAATGGAAGAAAAAAAAAAAAAAAAGCCTCACCTCTCCTCTGCTGCAAGTCGAGAATGTGAAATAATCACAAGCAGGTCAACTCTGGCTTGTAACAGTTATTTTGTGACTTAATTTTCTCCCGTGTTATCATACAATAATGAAAAGTGTTGACAGATTCATTTCCTTGCTGCTACCGCCTAAGACCATTTTGTGATTTCTAATTGATAGCTACATGCGGCATTTTTATAGCACTAGCCAATTTTATAGCACTTTTAATTAGGCCAACTTTGACCTTCTGTTCGCTTTGCATTTATATTGCTCCAAATTATTTTCACCTTCTTTCTTCATTAACTTTTGTCAAATGAATACAGTCATTTACAATATAATAATCCATACATGCACTCAAATAAATTGCTAATAGTCTGTAAAATGAATTGTTTTATTACCCACAAGTAGGTATTTGTGAAACAAAAATATTCATTTTACTGCAATTTTTAAGTAAAAGAAAATGCAGCATAGAAAATAAAGAATAAGAGAATAAAAATACCTCCGTGGAATAAGTCTGTAACAACCACTTAGTTGACTAATTTACAAAGAGGGGAAGCCCTTACGTATATCATTAGGGAATACAGGTGTATGATGACTCTCCATTCAGATAAATCCTTCACATGGAACTAGTTAATCTCCCATGTAATATTGAGCAGATGTGTATACTGGTAAATGAATAAACACCAGCATCAGATGAATCTCAATTGACGAGATGTTAAGTATTCATTTGGACTTCATCTTCTGAATGAATATTGAATTTGCAGGCACATGCGTGCCAGCATGCATGACATGTAGCCAAAGAATTGTGAAACATTAAGAAGCTCTAACTATTATTGTGACACCGAGTGATCTACGCTAAAACAACGTGGCACAGGTTTCACTGGGTGAATGCAGTCACGGTCTGAGAGCAGTCAGGTGTTTACAATGCTTTCGCTTTTTAAGAATTTGCATCCCATGTAAATCTTGCATCTTAACAAGGACAATTCCAGGGAATAGGTGTGCGGACAGGAGGGGCTGAATTTACTGTAATAGTAAAGCAGAAAAGGTGAATGACGAGATTCCCTTCATTGCAAATAGAAGACACCAATGAAGAACAAACCCAGGATATGAAGGAGTGCAGTTAAATCACTTTGCATTTGATGCAGTTCCCTCCTACTAAAAGTCGATCTGTAGTTAGCATTTGATGGTAGCAGGCTGTCAGTAAACCAAATTGGATTGCCTCCCATTTTCACATTAAACAAACATGGCATCTTTTCCGGAAACTTCCTCTCTTTTGACCTTAACCTTCCACTGAACGCCCGATGCTAGTTCAACCAAGAAATAAGTAATACAGTGGCTGATTTCTGAATCATTTTATAACTGGGGTGGCTACTTTTAAAGTTGTAAAGAATACAGAGATTTGGCAAGCCACATTGTCTGAAGCACTTAATATGCATAAAGTAGACAGGGCCTCCATTGTTGATTAAAAAACAAAACAAAACAAAAAAAAATGCAGCAAACACTAGCATCTATGAATGCATTAAAAGTAAATAGTGGCAAAGAATTCATTAACATTATTGGTAATTATGTTTGTGCCACTTAATGAGGCCCCTATTTGCTCCACAGTGGACAGTTATTAGACAGACAGCGGTGATGTTTAAAATAAAAGTAGAGATGTAGTTCTACATTTGAACTCTTTTGACCTTCAGTCTGTTCCCTGTCTGGCTTTATGTTGAGTGCAGCATATTTGGGTGTGGATGAGTTTGTCTTTCTGTCCGTGTGGCTCGTCTCTCTACCCTCTTTGCAGTATTAGAGTCTTTATCTGCTTGGATGACTTTATACCTGTATTACTAGTTTAATTTCCTTACCTGCTTAATTGAAATTCACATCTCTTTCTCCTCATGTGTCTTCCTGTGGTGTGTGTGTGTGTGTGTGTGTGTGAGAGTGGGGGGATATTAGTGAAGATGTATTTTCATTCTGAAAGTGGCAAGTGATGGACAGGATCTCACAGACAATGCGCCCCCTCCTACTACCCTCGATCTTTTTGTCTGCTGAACCTGTCTTTTAGATACCTTTCAACCTTGTCTCTTTCTTTTGCGCTCTCTATTCCCAAGTCCCTCTTTTCCCTGGATTGCCTCAGCTTGATAAAGCTGGTGCTAAATTTAGAGGCATATTTCTCAAAGTCACCAGGACTAAAAGGAGAGAAGACCACAGACAAAATGGCCTCTCTAATCCATGTTTATCATCTTTTATTTATCTCTTTGACAAACGTGAAGTCGTCACAGAAATTCCCCTCTCTCTTTTGTCTCTCTGTGGCCGCCATAACTTCTTCTGTCCTCCAATTAAATGTCACTGGCTGCATTCTCGTCACAGAAGGCCACATTTAAACCGACAGCATGTTCAGATGACATCATTCAGCTTAGTGGGGTTGTGCTTTATACAATTAAGGCTTGTTGAGATTCTAATAGAATACTTTGCCATTAAAATTACAGCTGCAAACCTGCTGTCATTGAGTTTGGCCTCCATTACGCACCCCTTATATCCTCAATTTCTTTGTTAGACCTGAGATCGTTTGATTACGGCGTGGCACCAACAGGAAAGAAATTATGTGTGTTCCTCCTGGAGTGGTTTCAGCTGCACCTTACAAGCTAGGCTCATCTAATTTTTGAAACCTACTTAGCCACCAAGACATTAGCAAATAAAAGCAATGCAGCATAGACATGGAGGCAAAATAAAAGGTGGTAATCAGTAACTGAACTGTAGCCAAAGAAAAAGGCACGAGTTATTAAAAGATACCACAAGACAGAATGGAGCACGTTATACAACCAAAGTTACAAGTCAGACATTTTAGTAATAAATGTCAGCATGTTTAAAAATCTGTGAAAGAATTATTTTATACAGGAGTAGAACAAGGGCGAAGATGTGGGAGAAAGTTCTGAGCAACAACATAAGATTCAGCCAACTGCATAAACAATGTTTGTTAGATTTTGATTGCCCACACATTTACCAAATAATCGTAGATATCAGATTCATAAATGAAAGTGGTTCGGCAGCTACACTTGTATACTATTGTGTGTTAATCTCCTAGATTTCCTTAAAACTCCCTGAATTGTGTTTATTAATATTACTCCTGTTGGGAGTGCGGTGAAAAGCGAGGTGTTTCCAAAGTATAGATCATCAGAATTTAGCAGTGGCAGAATATGCCTTCCTGTAGTTATGCTAGTTTATTTTGTAAAGCTCCAGCAAAATAGTTTGTAATTAGAATGTAGTTTATCTGCCTTCTGTGCGGCATACAGATGGATCGATTCACTGAACAATACCCACATTTCTCACTGTAGTGTCTCAAGAAGCAAGGTAATGGCTTGGACAGAAGACCAGCTTCTCTGTCTCTTTCTCTCTCATTCTCTCTTTTTTTTCCCTCACTCTTTCTCACTGCTTTTATAACTTTCTTATCTGCCTGTTGCCAGGAATGCTTCTCCTTTATCCCCTTCTCTGTAGCATGTCTTTGCCTCTTGTTTATATTGAATATGAAGGGTGGTATATCCCCCCGCCTGTGCAGTAAAAGTGGTATCCTGCAGTGGCTCTCCACTACACTGTACTGTACATTCTTCAGAAGGGGAAAGAGTAATTAGTTTGCGATTTTCATTCATAGTGCAATTGTCTTGTAGACTATGGAACATTTCAGGTGTCTTTAGGTAAACAGTGTCAGTCCCTGAGGATAAGACCAGATCACCTTTTCCTCACAAAAGCACATTAGCCAAACACTGCATTATATCTTGGCTGATTGCGATGTAATTTTGCTTATTATCGGTCTTTGACAGCTATAACTGGATCATATTTTTAAACCTTTGACATTCAAATCTCTCATCAGGAAAAAAAAACTACGGTCACAGTGTATGGCTAGCTTTCTCATGCTGTTGTTATGTCATTTGTATACGTGCTGCTTACATAGATTGATTTTCTGTGGTGCAGAGCTGTGGTTTGTGGCAAAATTCAGTGTATTAAGCACAGTATTCCACGTGGAAATAATTCATAAAATCTTATGAACAAGCTTTGAGATGCAAAAAAGAAAAAATGCGCAAATCTGTGATTTTTTAACGTACCATATAATGCTTTTTCTCCTTCTTTTCTGGTGTTGTCGATCAAACAACTGGTTACATATCCAGATTATATAACTGATATTCACAGGAAAGCTTGCATAAATCATTTAAAATAAAAATATGTAGCATTCACACTAGGCAAAAAAATAGGGATTGTGCTTGGCAGTCCCATGTTCTATGCTAATATTACAATGTGAAGTCATTTTGAAGGCATTGTAACAATATGAAGTAGGTGGCAAATGTGAGTGACAGACTCCTATTAATATTGATTGTTTTGGCTGGACTTGCTCTCTAGCTGTGTTTTAATTGTAGCGGAAACAAAGAACACATTCTTATTCATAGTAACTGCCTGTGAGGTATAGCTTTAGCAGACATGAGGGTTGCATAAAAACTCTGCCTTGTACTTGCCGTCTGACATTTCCCAGTCTGTGATCGATGAGCTTGCCACTAGCTCCTTCACTCTGGGCAAGTCCTTCTCTCTCTGTCACTGAGAACTGCACAAGATGGTGAGGTTAGCACCTCCTGAAGCAAGATTATAAGCACAACACCTCGTCTTTTCTAAAGATACCATGTTACATTGTGCCACAGTGGAGTCCTTAGTAGGAATAATGCAAAGCAGGACAATTTCCTTTGGATTTCTGTATATCACTGCACTGCATTACTGCAACAGGTGTGTTAACACTGGCTTTGATGCATCATCATTGATTACATTGAATATGCAAATTCAGAATGGATACATGATTGTAGTGTAGCAAACCCAAGTTTCTCTTTAATGGCGTCAAGATGTTGTTGTCTTTGATTTGCATTCTTGCCATCCTGTGTTGCACTAATTAAACACAGATAATCATGTAGCACAGTCTAGTATTTCCTTGCTTAATAATCATGCACTCCATTGATACTGATACGTTGTATTTTAAAGTCCACTCAGATGCACGCAGTGCGAAAGATAAAGTATAAAACTGTTGGTACTTTTCCCAAGTCTTAATTTAAAACTGTTGTTGTGGTTTCTTAAAGTGAATCAACATGATTATCTTTCATTTTGTGGTAATTTGGTTTTAAATCTCTGGGTTAAATTGGGATTTGTTATGTGGGAAGGGAGGTTGATTTAGCTGAGTAATTGCAAGGGTTTGCACCATTATGTAGCAGCAGTAGTCTTTGTGTCAAATGCAGCTTCATATAGCATTATAGGGATCTAATGAGCTTTACAAAGTCATTATGATTCATATACTTAGTCCATTTATTTCATTATTCAGAAAATGCCCTTAGTGACACACTTGCATAATCCATGGTCTCAGTTATTCAGAACTTTGATAGGTTGATAAATTGAACTGTGTTCAGCTGGACATTGTCTCCATGCAAGCATCCAGCAGATATATATATATATATATATATATATATATATATATATATTTTTTGTAGTATGTTTTACATGCAATGTTTTGCTGGGATTTAAGACTGCAAACTAGTCACACTGAATCACAATGCTGAAAAGAAAATGCAGTCAGGCAAAAATTACTTTATTTGGTAATGTGTGCACTCCACTTACCAAAAAAGTTAGGCCAGGAAAGACCTGTTGCTTTCAGCACCAGTTCAGTTCTCAGTGGAAATTTAAATCTTAATAAACTGGGTCACTCATATTGTATGTAGTTTAAATAATTTTTACAGGTGTTGGTTGTTAGTAACTGCTGGGCTTTGTTGGTTATTTTGGGCAAATGTTAGTCAGACAGGATTGAATTGAATTTGTTGGGAACCATTTTCAGCCTAATTCAACCTATTTTCAGACTCTGTTGTGAGTATTACTACAGCAGGACAGTGTATACAGGACTGACTCAAAATACACAACAATGCCCACGTTCATCACAATAAAGAAAAAATGTGACCGAGTGCAAAGATGTGGCTCATTGATGTGTTTTTTTTAATAATACGTATACATTGGCAATGTGTATTTGTATAATTTAAATTTCCAAATGTAGATTACAATATGGAAGTAGCAACTGCTCTGAGAATGTGGAGATACAAAGCACAATACCTACAGGTGCAAAAGCATGATGCACCAATTTTGTTTCCTGGAAATGAGATAAAATCATAATCACAATATTGAACAAAGTATTCAGGATTATCCACTTCGTAAGCATAACTTCTGACATCTTTAGCCAGAATGTGACCCATTTAAAACCTTGGAGGAAATCTTGCCCACATGCTGTGAAGAAACAAGCAGCTGGTCGAAGACTGGCTCTGACACAGTGTATTCTGCTTTGACTGTTTGTGCAAAAATGTCTTATGGAAATTCACAGAGATTGAAACAACCTCCATGACCTAAATCTAAACTACATGCCTAGACATATATTTTCACATCTTTGTCTGAGAAAAGAGTAGGAAAGGCAACATTTTTTTTTCTCTGCATAGAAAGAAAACACAGGGTTTTACTCTTTTTTTTTTTTTTCCTCCATCAAAAAGAGTCCATGTGTGTAGAGGCAAGCATCATGCAGTGGAGTGCAATAAACAGCACCTTTGGCCTGCACAACAGACAAAAGAACAGGAAGTTCTCTTTTTCTTGTTTGTGGAATATTGTTTTCTTAACTCAGGAAGAGGGAGGCAGCTGAGAAAGCAAGGACAGTGGATTTCTTTTAGGCTCTTGGGTGGGGCTTGGGGCCTCGAGGATGAAACAGGGGGCGGATGGAGAAGTAAATGCCAGCACCCTGCTGAGTAACAGGCATGGAGGCCTTTTGACTTGGTTGCCATGTTACTGACCCTTTGGTCGCTGGTATCCTCGCACTCAGACTCACAGATGGAGGGAGACTCTTGTGATATGAAGAGGGAAAAAAAGGACCGGAGAGGAAGACAGGCAAAGTTTTTTATTCACAGCTTTGAGGGTGAGGTGGAGGGGATTGTGGGGGTGTCTGCTCTGTGGATGGCAGGTGGTGGTCAGAGTCGGGGTCATCTACCTGTCTTTCCATCTTGTGCCTGATGTGATAACAAGAATGGAGCAGTTGAAGCAAGCACAACACTCTTTCTAGAATGTCTTTACCTGCTTGAAGGCACATAGTGCTGAGTTGATTGAACCCATCAGTGTAGTGATATAGTTAGATATAGATTATGCCGTTCAAACAGACCTTTAGAAAAATGCAGAGTGTTAACATCTGGAAGTCATAGGTGATCTGCACATAAGGAGTAGAATGATGGAGAGGAGAGCTGGAATGCTTGTCAGAAAGCACCTGGGGTAGTTCTTGACTGACTCATGTGCAAATGGTGACAGCGATGGTAGAGGTCAGGTTTGTGTGTGTATTGGGAGGTTTCATCTGGTAAAGAACAAGTTGAAAAGATAAAGACACCCATCTTATTTAAAATCGATTCCAGTATTTTAGGATTAAACTCTAGCAACCCACCATCACCTCAATCTGGGTGTTCAGATTTGGTGACTGTGAAGGCAGTAGCATATGATTCACCTTATTTTTTATACTGGTTTTTTACTAATCAAACCATGTAGTAATTCCTTAGATTGGGTCTTTGTCCCGTCAGGATTGAATAGCTTAATTGTAGGATAAAGGTGATCTCTCAGGACAACTTTGTACTGATATGCAGGGGCCCTTTGCTCAGGGACAAGTGGACATTAACCATGGCAGCAAAACCGTAAAAAAAAAAAGAAACACTTGAACTCCTCACGGTAGCAGTCAAGCAGTGGCCTACAAGTACAGTTTGCTTGACGTACACCATGCACACGCTCATCTGCTTGTCGAGAATATGGTGAGGATGAGTCATCTGACCATATCACTTTTTTTCCACATCTATGTTTTTGCACCACTGAACCCTCAAATGTGCATTCATCTTTGTAATAAGAGGTTTAGGCACTGAAACCCTACTATAACACCGCTGTCTATGTAATTGTCGACAGACTATTTTTGCTAACAGAGTCAGATCACATCTTGCATTGCCATTTTCAGTCACCCAAGGAAGAGTTGCTCTTCTGTTGTTCCTTACATACTGCACTAATGCACTAGCATCATGGTCATCAAGTGTTCACTGTTGAATACAATTTCTGACCTATTTAGGGATGTCATTACAGTACATCTAAACACAAGATTTTATTTTTGTCACTGCTGAAACTCTAGCAGGTTTGGCAGTCTTGTGACTGAAGTTCCTTCCATCCATGCCCAAACACTGAACCCATTTTTTCAAAGTCACCGACATCTTTTCCTCTTGCAATCTTAATACAAACTTGCAAACAACTGGCTCTGCTCAGCGTTTTTATACACGCCACAGAGTATGATTGGTTGTTAATTGCTTAATTGTACCATGCAGCGCACCTGTGTGAAAGCATCTGTGTTCGTTGTGTTTTCACTCATTTATTCGGGTTATTCCTTTGTCACCCATCTGTAGATCTTTTAATGTGCTGTTTTAATGTTTCGACGTGCCTAGCCACTAAATGTCAAGCAGCATGGGAACAGTTGCATGTTTCAAATGTTTAAGCTGCAAATGTTATTTACGCTTGTGTTGACTAGCGGTATAAGAGCAAATGTTGTAGCTGAATATTAATGTGAACAGAGCAAATATGTTTGCCATGAGCTACCACATCCTTATGTGCACATACACTATCAACACTTGCTGAAAACAAATCTGAATTTAAGCTTTAGTTAAGTGAAGACTTGTATTTATTGTTGTGTAGTAAGTGTACCTCACCCCAGGACTAAACTACCAAAAAGGGACCTCTGTCATTTTCACGGTGGATTTGTCCATCGGTAGAGTCAAATAACAAAATATTTGGAGGAAATTTCCCCCAAGCAATGAAGAAATTGAGATCCCTAGGGGTACACATCTTACTTCAGTTCCGCTTTTGTTAAGTAGACACAAAGCTGAGAGGCAAACACGAACATAATGTCGGGGGAAAAAAAAGAAAGAAAAATATAACAAAAAAGAAAGAAAGTAAAACGAAAGCCATGTAATTTCCAATTCTCAAAACCTTGACCGATTGTAAACACATAGACACATATACTCTAACATTACATGTTACTTTCATTTTTTTTAAGTGGCAGTTACATATTATGAAAGATTATTTAGTGGTATGTAATGTGTAATTTCTGAAATGAACTTACAGTATGTTGACTCATCGACCAAGATGACTGGAGAATGCTCCAAGCCTGAATACTACTTCAAGCAAGTCTTGACCTCAAAATTTACCGACCAGTATGACAGCTAGCCTTTCAAGATTTACTCGCCAAAAGGAAAATCTACCTAATGTCTAATTTGGGACACGGGCAGTGACTGATGAAGCTCAACACTCACAAATAATTACAAATTTTCAGTCTTTTAATTTACATTGGAGGCGTTACTTCACTGTTAATGAGCCCATCATTTGACCCTGAATTGCGAAACACTTTGTGAAGTCTGTTTCAACATGATCTCTAAATGATTGATGATTCCTCTGATGTTTGATAACTCTGATTGAGATATTAGTGCAGTGCTGGCAAGTCAGTGCCACAGAATAACTGTCAATGTTAGAGAGTTTCTACATCCATATATGTGTGTAATTGTGGGAGTGCAAATGAAGGCTGTGCATTTGTTCCTGTTTCTACAATGACTGTGGAAATAGTTTCTGTCTTTCTGTGGAAAGATTGATCTGTAACCTATTGTGAGTGGGAAAAATCAAGATCTACACAGACTTTAATCCATCTGGCCCCAGATGTGCTGCAGTGGCACACAGTGTGAGGACCAATGAACGAGACTGCTCTGACGGTATTCTGTGTACCACGATCGATGCGCTGTGGTAACGTCAAACTTGGCGGTCCAGTTAGCTATGTTTGTAGGTTAGCTAATCTCAGTGTGACTAGGCCACAGTTCTCTTTGGTGGTGCTTAGTTATAGTATGTAGTTAAGTATATAATCTGGTACTTTCGGTATAGAAAATCTAGTACTTTTTGGCTGCTCCTTTATTTCCCAAGGGGTTGCCACAGTAGATGAATCCACATGTTTTTGTTTGGCACAGATTTTACCCCGGATGCCCTTCCTGGCACAACACTCTGGGTTATCCAGGCTTGGGACCACCACTAGGAGTGCATTAGCTCGTCACCCCCTGAGGCTGGGTTTTGTGTCTTCTCCCGGTTTCAAACCGGAAACCTTTCGCATGTAAGGTGAATGTGTTAACCACTACACCATGAAGCCACCTATGTTAGTAAATGTAGAACATTAGTTAAATATATACTGTTCAGTGAAATGCTAACACAAGCTAGCTAATGTCAGTTATTTGTCGGCCAAGTTGGGGTGCTGCTGGCAGATGTACCAGAACATTACTCCTTCCCTGTAACGCACCTCGTAGTGCAAGTGGTTCTCACTCTATTAAATACTTGCATTACTTACTAATTACTTTAAGGTCCAGGGTCAATAAAGAGATGGTTTGTTCAGTCCATTTAGGAGCCAAAACAAGCAGGAATAATAACCTTGAAAGTGGATTTATGTCCTTTCATCTCCTCTTTTGCCTGGACAGGGCAAATAAAAAAACAGCCTTTGCCCTTTGTGTATTCAAGTGCTGTGATGTGTGTGTGTGTGTGAACACCCAAGCAAGGTGCATTTCGTTTATGTGTGATGCATCTGGAAAAAATTACATGCGCAGCTGAGGTTATGGAGTGTTTCTTCTCAGGTCCGTTGGAGAGCATAATGTTGACTGCTGATAGCAGGGCTTTGATCCGTAACCTATTGTGAGTGTAAAATCAAAAGTGCTTGGCATTTTCTCTGATAATAGTGTGGTAAATAAATTCCACATCTCAGTTGCTTATCACATTGTATGTAGGTATGGATCTAAAGGTGCTGGCTAAGAATGGGGAGCAGGTGATTCTAAGTGGTTCTAGGTAAATATTATTCACAGTTGATTATTGCTAGGCACAGTGGTCCAAATTTTGTTGGAGTTTAGCTTTTCATAGATGTTTTTTTATTTTTTTTATTTTTTGGGGTCTATTATTACTCATGGTGGGTTGCGTGAATTATTGGTTTGATAAGTCAAAGTTAAACAAGTTAAAGTGTTTTTAACCTCATGTTATCCAAGGGAGTAAGCTGAGGTACTCTGGGAGTATTTAGTGCTGTGCTGTGTTTGTAGGAACTAATACTGAGGCTCAATGTTGTGTATTTCCCCTGTTAGGGAGCATGAGAGAAAATGACAGAGCAGGGAAGTGAGAATGAAGAAGGGTGAGGGGTAGGGGGAGTCCTGTGTTGTTGGCAACCACGGGCTATATCCGGGCAGTCTACAGAGACGGGCACGCTTTCTCTCTAGCGTCATTTGCAGCTTAAACAAACAGGTGTGATGCAAGAGCCTCTCAAACAAACACACCGCTGCTCTTCAAAGTGGAGATGGAAAGAGACACAGAGCAAGGGAGAGTGAAGAAATAATGGGGGAGGCATGGGCAGTCAAGGGGAGAAAAAGGATAGGTGGACCGGAGTTGAGTAAAAATTTAAAAAGTGTTGTTTTTAATGCTGAATTTATGTTAAAACTGTGGACTTTTCTCCAACTTTTCCTCTTATTTGCAACTGTTAGTTCTCTGTTTTCTTTCTTTTAGCTTTCACAGTTTAGAAAATAAATTGGTCCCACTTCTTTCTCACCTTCACTGAAAATGCCTGTTTTCTCTTTCTTTCACTCTAGTGCTGACAGCCTCTTACCTTCTCTACTGCTTCATCACACTTCTCTTTCACTCTCTCTCTCTCTCTCTCTCTCTTTTTGTGGCATTGTCACTTGAATCAGAAGTTGAGTGCTGGCTAAGTGAAGGGGTACACAGTGTGTCTCCTCTAGACAGGCCTGAGTATGCTGCTCTGCTTTGCCGTCTTTCCCCACAGAGCCTTGATTTAGCCCCTGCTGATAGGAGACCCAGGCATTGCCCAGCCCCCCTGCTTGCCCAATGAGCACCTTTAATCTTTACATAGAACAGAAGCTCCACGGGTCAACGTGGAGCTTCTGTTCTTTCTTCTTTTTATCCAGTTCAATGTCTGTTTGACCTTGCTTTCCAGTTCCTTGGTCATTCAAAGTCAGATGTGGCATGTTATGAGAAAGAAATATGTCACAAATCTCAAAAACATGTGTAAAGCATCATGTTTCATTTTCAACTGTGATCAAGTTGACCTTCATTTTAAAATTTAATAGTACAGTGCATTGAATACATGTAAAATCAGTCCTTACATATACAGTAGAGCTAAATGAGTTTGTCTGCTGTGAAACTTCAACTGTCAAGAAACACTAGATTCTAGTAAGAGCCACTTGTTTTGTTGCTTTTGATGTATGAGGGTCAGTCCAGTTTTCAGGTTGAACTCACTAGAAAAATGTCAGTAGTGGTAAATTTTTGGGTTAAAGAGGCTATTGCTTAGATATAGGTGACCTCTTGCAGTCATGTAAATACTTATAAAATCCAGGCTTTTCTTAACTTAACCGTTGGCTAAAATGAAAGTAATAATCCTAAAAAAAAAAAAACCTGAATATAACGTGAACTATGTTAAAAATAGTACTTGAACCCAGGTCTCGTGGTTGAAAAGCTTGTTTGACTTACGCCACCAGGCTCCCCGCCTCCTCTGTGGATTTGTGTCAGTAATTCTATTGCCTCACTAGAGGCACAAGCATTGCAAATTTAAAAACATATTTGTTGTTGAAGCATAGAGTCAGTGGCTGTTGATCTGTCATCTTTTATTTAGGTAGTACCTAAGAAATTTAAGAGGTACCTGTGCCTTACTTTTCATATGTAAGGAGCAGGGATGTAAGTGGATTGTAAGGGTATGTAATTCAGATTTAGGAATCGAGTGCCACATAAGTTAAGAAGCAGAGACAGTCTGGAGCTCAGTGTAGGGCCCCAGTGTGAGCTCACCTCTTCAATTATTCTTATTATTACAGTATCTCCTAATTTTGCAGATACTCACCTGGAGTAATATATATCACTGAGACAAGATTAGACTTGCCATGAAGAGATGGTGCATTATACAAAGCCAAACATTACTCATCCCAACCATAAGACACAGACAAAATAGTAGGCAGTAAAACATCAAGCATAGATCACAGGCCTAATTGACGCTCTAATGCAAAGCATCATCTGAGCAGACACAGAGAAGGTACGAGCTCTCCTCTTCACCCATCCTAAGCTCTTAGGCTCAGTAGAGGTTATTTTAGTGGAGGTATATGAGATATAATGATACGTCAGTGAGATCTGCTGGGACAAGAGGAGCAGGTAGTGCAGTAGAGCAGAGGGCTGATTTATGGGCAGGATAAATGATGCGGTGGGTGTCTGCCTCTGTAATAGCACTGTGCTCTACACACCGTACTTTCACTCAGCTGTAGTTTATAGTGTGATCTGTGATGGGGATAAATGTCAGCTTGGCTTATCTAAGAAGATCTGATATGACTTTAAACTGGCTCCTCTCAAACACTTTGACATGTGTTCAAAGGTAAACCTAATGACACACTGAAAAAGCAGAAGCTAAGATTTTGAAAATGTTGCCATATTGTTCAAATCAAGCGCATTACTGCACAACAAGGCTTCATCATTGGCTACTTTTATCTTTCCATTTGGGTTTCTCTCATGTCTCAACGAGCAGAGGCCTATTCTCAGTTATTCTGTGATATGAAGTAAACTCTCAGAAGCAAGATTTATGCCTTTGATATACATAAGATTAAACATATGAGTTGGTTTGAAAAATGAAACCAGCCACTACCAGAGGCTGCTACTCCATTTTGTTGTAAAGTTAAATCAATTATTGTATGAAAGTTGCTGTGTTCTCTCTTCACTCAGTTTGGCTATTAAAAAAATCTTCCCACCATGATGGAAACTGAGACAAAGAAGCTTATTTGCTGCTGTCTATGAGGAAATATTGAAACAGTAAGGGGTGAGAAGTAGAATCCCGTTGCTTGCTCTGAGCATGATCTTAGATGAGTGCATATTATCCTCATATTCCTTGAGCAGTGGTTGGCAGTTAATCTCAGGCAGGTATAGTCTTGCTGTATATACAACACTGCTGTGCTGTGACTCTTGGCAAGATATTAGCCGTAGCATAAAGTGAAAATGTTACCTTGAAATGGTGGATTTCTTTTTTTTTTTTTTTTTAATTGGTAGATGAGTTGAGCTGACATACAGTATGTTAGTAATGTACTGCTACTGGGTAAACATGCAATGTAACAGTGTTTCTTGCTGATGATCATTTGTTTATTTTAGAAAGTTCTTGCAATTAGTAAATGAAAGCTGGAGAAAAACAGTAAGTGTGTCAGCGTGGTTTAGGGGCTGTATTGACAATATCTAGGTAAAGGTTTGTGGGTTTTCCCGGGGGTGTGTGAGGAGAAGCAGGTGTGACAATGGGGATTACCGTTTTTCTTTCTCAAGACCTTGCCCCTCATACTGTGTATAGCCCTGCCTCTAACAATTGGCAAACAATAGGGTATGGATTTATTTTTCTAGCAGTACTCATGCTTTACCTAGAACAGAGTAAAGAATTATTTTCTAAGGTAAGCTGGTCTGTCACTAATGCATACACCACTTTCTGTGGCTAGCGGGGACGATGAAATGTGTGTTTATCGTATAATCCACTCCTCTCTTCTTGTTTGTACGGTAATATTGAAATTAAAGTCAGTGGGTGCCAAACATTGTAGATGACCTGGTTGGTTTGCTTTCCTTGCAGTTTTGCTCACTAATTTCTATGCCTTGGCCTCCCTCACGCATCCTGGTAATGAGAAAATGTGCTGTTGTCTTTGTTTACTGAGCCAGTCTGTCTGGCTGCAGCTCTTCACATTGTTTGAATATAAACAGAAGCAAAATTATTAGCTCGCTTGGAGTGTTTCTTCTAAGTTACATGAGCATACAATGTTTAGGGCAAACCCAGAGTTTTGTGCACAATATACTTATAGCTAGTTTACACATTGTTCAGTATTTGATTGCTGGAAAATACACATGCATATTGTAACTACTGTAATCAGGCAGGCAAATTGCAAAATTCCATATGATTACTATAATATAATGTCACAGTAATAAAAAGAGCTAGATAATGGGGCTGATGCTTGCCTCTTTTTATTATTGTGATGATCCTCATTGCTAATAAAGCCCACCTGTAATGCACATCAGACCTGCCTGATATAAAATGTGTTTGAGTTTGAGAACAAATATTTCTTTCTTTTTTCCTTATGGATCATTTATACATATTTGAATCGCAAGATGAGAGTCACCTCACACCCGACAGATGTCAAGATGAAGTGTTGATCCAGCCAATTTTAAGGAAGCGGGTGACTTAGTCTTTAGAATGCTTAATAACTTTGCAACTTGTTTTTGCATGGAAATGCCTCACTTTGAATGTGGTTGGCTTATTGGAGAGGAAATTTGCCTGTCAAGATTATATCAGTTTTCTTTTAATATAAACCCACAGCTGTTTCTCCAGGAAATTGCTATTTTATTTATTTATTATTTATTTATTGGGTTATTGGATTTAATAGACTTAGAAAATGAAAAGCCTTTCACACAATATGACAGACCTTAGTAGATTTCCTTTTTCTCTATTGTATACACATTAGAGATTAACTACAGATAATGGTCAAAAATTACATTTTCAGACTTAGTGGCTGTGAGTGGTCTGCGGCACAACCGTGAGGGAAAGGACTACAAGATAAGAAATGCCAGCTTTTGGCACTGACCCTCACATCCGCTGAGCCAGCAAATCCTAAATCTAAGCTTGGAAATTTAATCAGTATGGCACAACAAGGCCTAAAATCCTGGCTTAAAGTTTTGTTTGTAAGAAAATTGAAGTGCTTTTATAGTTTTCTTTCTGTGCGTATACAACAGAAAACACTGAGGCCTTTAAAGCTGCTTCTAAGGCAAGTTTTGTTATTACTGGGATTCACAGAGTGCAAAAATACAAGTTTTATTTTATTTTAGGTTTCATCTCAGTCTTCCACTCACCAGTCTGATCAGCACCACGAGGAGGACACATGAGGTAGTGATGCAGTTAGCCTAAAATAGAAGGCTCGATGTGAGAAAATCCATTTACAGCACTCTTGGCTTGATAAAAATATTGACACTTGGTGCAAGTGCATCAGTAACATTAGGTAAGAAGAAATATTGTAATATTGTAATATAACTCCGTATTGATTTTTCTTCTCCCAACATTGTTCAACACCATAATGTGGATGACAAATGAGGAAGTAAATGAATGTCTCAACAGCACTTATAAGGCCATTTTACTGATTTTCAATCTGTATGCTGTCATTTACAGTGCAAAAGTTTTCAGCCACCCCTCATTTCTTTGTATTTTACTTCCAAGGAGCCAGACTTTGTTGTAATTTTTTAAAGTGGTCTTGAGCAATAGTTCTCCAGGCTTTCTGAAGGTCTTTCAAAGTTTTTCTTTGGACATTGGCTGCTTTATCACTCAATTTCTGTCCAGTCCTTGTACCTGACCATTTTCAGCTGAACATTTTTTTACTTGTTAAGCCACTTAACACTGACCTATGAATCATTTAAGCAAAAAAAGGCACTTAACTCAAGGGATGAACCAGTGTTGTGTCTACACATAACAGACAACTTAGCAAAGAACCAATTTTAAATTGTATCTTTAAGCATAGCATGAATGGTTGTTTTTTTCTGTGTCAACCCTGCAATAGACAGGCGACCTGTCCCGGCCACATCCTGCTGGGATAGGCTCCAGCCTATCAACCCTGAACTGGATAACCAGAAGAGGATGGATGGATGAATGGATGGATCTTCAGGCACTTTGTTACTAGCAGCCTGTCACAAAAACACATAATTTGAATCTACAAAAAATGCCAAAGATAAAACAGTTTTACAGGGATACAATCGTATTTTTGCATCAACACGGTGATTCCCAAAGAGCTATTAGCCAAAAAACTTGGCATATCTTGGCATGGTGTGCAGAGTGTCCTTAAAATATTTGATTTATACAGGATATAAAGAAATGAGGGGTGACTCAAGACCTTTGCACAGTACTGTATGTGGTTCTAAGCCAAAACAACAAGCCTGGTCAGCAGGGACATGGCATCACTGAAAGTGTAGAAAGTTTCAGAATGCTAGAAATCTGATGTACAGCTTTGTTAGACTTAGCAGTGCAAACTTACTTTTAAGCCTCAAGGACATTTCTGGGCCAGTGGCAGCTAAATAATTTGCTCACACTCTTAATAACGTAAGACAGATAAAACTGTTCCAGAGAAGTGGCTATGACTCCAGTGCAGCCAGAAAGGAGGCAGAACGAGCTGGCCAACTGTGATTGTGAGTCACTGGTCGATAGGCACTTGGGAAGATCGTGCACATAAATAAGTTTTATTGAAGTCAATCATACTGATGTTGTTTGAGCCTGTCGGAAACATATCAAGTGTAAACAGAGTTTGATTTATGATGGTACTGCAGAGACCTTCTTTAATGAAGGAAAATATTAGAACAGTCACACACAGAAACTGTGGACACAGAGTGGCACAGCTGATTGGAAATGTTCACAATGACCACTGCAAGATGGTAGCCACAGGGACAGCTCTCTGTTGTTAGTCACTAAGCTCAACTTGGAACAATCAGTGTAAAAGCGAGCATTGTGAACGCGTGCTGTTATAAAATGCAGGCACAGCAGCCACAGGGATTTAGCTTGGCTGTCCTCCTGTGCCCTGAAGTAGTGTCGTGGCTGTCCTGAACTTCTCCTCACCTCACTACCCAGCCCCATCTTCTACCCACCTGTGGTGAAACAGCGATTTCTCCAAGGTTAGTCCAAGGCTGAGTCCTGCGTCAGCCACAGCTGGCGTTGTATCACCAGAGAAGAAAGCAAAAAACACGCTTACATCGCTGAGACCAAACTCAAAGCTGTAAAACAAGCTGTCAAAAAACAGCAAGGCACCATAATATTCTCTACACTAAAAATACAATTAAATGCATTTAATGTAATAATATTTAATGCACAGATTTCTACATTACGTCTGGCAAAACAATAATCAAAATTTATGTCACACTGTGCTTGTGCCTGTCAGACATAATTGTTGGTTTTCATTCCTGTGATTCCAGTTGGACATACTGACAGGACACCTAGTGAAAGCAATTTTGGCCTTGGCAGGACTGAAAAAAATCAGCAGAACTGCGTTAGGTTTGTGATGATTTGTGATGACATACTACTATGATACCAATAAAATAAATAGTACACCCCGATTTTCCTCAGGAAGTTGGAGCCACATATTTAAACTGTGCAGACAAGGTTGTCAGCACAATAACGACCACAGTGTGCTTTCGAGGAGAAAATATGCCACCTCCAAACATTATACCTGAGATATAGAGCCTCGTTACTCAGTAAGGATTTGTATCCTCTTTTTAAGACAAATAGCTGCAGTCTGGTCCACTTGAAATATCTATTAAAAATTGGATTGTAAGTGCAGTGGACTAGATGTAGATTATCCAACATGTATCTTTACATATATCCATATACAGCTCCGGAAAAAATTAAGAGACCACTCCAAAATTATCACTTTTTCTGATTTTGCTATTCATAGGTATATGTTTGAGTAAAATGAACATTTTTATTTTGTTCTATAAACTACTGACAACATAACTCCCAAATTCCAAATAAAAATATTTTCATTTAGAGCATTTATTTGCAGAAAATGAAAAAATTGTCAAAATACCAAAAAAGGTCCAGTGTTTTCAGACCTCAAATAATGCAAAAAAACAAGTTCATATTCATTTTTAAACAACACATTACTAATGTTTTAA